>JAMKCH010037739.1:0-14750 GCA_023653785.1 Ophioderma brevispina | reverse complement strand
AGCACCTAAGTTAGTCCAATGTTCCCGTTAAGAAAAATCGGCCTCGTAAAGGGTACTTGATCCGGGACTTGATCGACCACTAACTTGCAAATGGTCGATCCGAAGGTTTTTCTATTAAAAATCGGAGGGTTGAAGTGGACTCGAGTTCTGTGTCGAAGACGATGGACGAAAAAGTAATAGATTGCATTGCATAGCCAGTTTTATTTCTCGCAATGTGGAAATTACGTCCGAGACGAATGGTATTCGAATGGAATTCCAATAGGGGTTAACATTATTATACATTATATGTTCCTGAATCGGCTTACAAAAGCAATCCTAACTGGTCCTCACAACGTTTTGGTTGTCTTCCATGCTCGACTTTGTGTACGGGTGTTAAATTAAATGGGACATCGCGGTGGCGGTGCTTTAACTCGTGTGAAATTTCTGGAAACCGGATGTTCACACGGCCCGACCGCAGCCGCCGCCTGTGGGCGGAACGTGCAAGTTTTGGTGCATGAATCACGGGCTTGGCACAAGTGATCACGATGTCGAGAAATCAAAATATGACGTCATCTGATATATGAGCTATTATTATCGATCATTCACAGATATTTAGGCTAAAACTGATTGTTCGCAGTTAAACAAAGAAAATGTTTTTATTTAAGTTGCATTCATTGGAGTGAAAAAATGAACAAGGTGAACAAAAGTCAGATGAGTTTTTATAGCCCTATAGGCTATTATAAATTATAAAAATGGTTTGTGTTGTGTATATTTATATGTTGCGAGTGTGTGTTGTGTTGTGTGTGTACTGTGTGTGTATTCGTGTGTGCGTGTGTGTGTGTAATTAATAAAAATAGGAGTAGTAACCTGTGTATGTTATTTCCCCATCAAAAAACTGAGACTGGACTAGTTTAATAGAGGGCCGGAATCCCTCCCGCCACCCCAAACCCAAAAAACTGGCCAGTACTGATAAATTAGAGAGAGAACTTCCGAAAAGACAACACTACTTCAACTATTTTCCCCACCCCTTTCAGACCCTGCCCTAGGCTAGATCCAGCCCTTTCACTGGGTGGTAGTTCCCGGTTGTTGTATTCTAGCTTTGGCTGCCGTGGCTGCAGAAAACCATTGACAATATCTCAACCAACCCTCTGTTTACACATTATTTTTCATTTGATTTTTGTGCTGTTGAATAAAATATAAAAAATGTAGCTGTAGCTGATAAAAAACGTATATCGAAGGAAAATTGGGCGCCAATACGCCATTTAATTCAGACTGCTTGTGTTGGACCAGGCAGACAAGAAGAATCTTGATCATCCCCTCGGCTCCTGCACAATTTATGCGAGGGGGGGCCGAGGGGAGTGACCAAGATTATCTTATTGCAGTATCCCTTGTGCGCAATTGAATCACATTTTGCGCATTTACAGCTACGCTGGTTTCTTGCGACTATGGTGTCTCACCCCCCAAACCTGAGCCATAAGCCGACACCCAAGGCACAGGCAACCAGCGTAATTTACAGCATACTGTCAGGGATCCTAAATAAATCGGTGATAATACACTCTATCAGAATGGTGCCGTACTGCAACACTGATCGCATGAAATCTGTAGCTTATAGGTTCTCCAGCCGTGCGTGCGCTATACGTACGTATCCCCCGGTTACGTCATGGATACGTTATGCATAATTAATTACGCGCTTATCGCAACTGGTGGCGCTATCACCATCGATTCGAAATTGTCTATGGGCATCTTAACACAGTGTCACCTCCTGATACTATAGTTACCGCCCAAGCCCATAAAGCCTTATGGAAATTGACCCCGAAAATTCCACTCTGTCGTGGATTTCCCAAGGCATCATCGAATATTAAATGATCCATAACATCTATGAACATCGTCAGGCATGTTAGTTTTTGAGATAGTTAAGCATGCAAAGATCCAAAATATAAAAAAAATATTTTTTCCTTTTCCCAAAATGGCGTCAGATATATAAGCGTTGCACTGGGTCCGCTTTTGTGGGGAGTTCTAAACACGTGGTGACTAGTTTTCGGTAACCCCGCAACCCGGGTTGTATCCCTAGGCTTACAACTGGTTGCGGATAATATGGTAGGCAGCGACAAATCTTATGTAACATTTCCAGAAGCAATACTGGTCATTACACGTTTGGTCACACATATGCCAATTGAGCAATATCATACTAGGATTAATGTTAACTAAGGCACTTGGGATTTACTATCAATGCCATCACTTACGTTGACGGGAAAAATCTGCAAATTTCGTCGGCTTCGATCCAGATTCTATCGCAGCATCGGCCATGTGTTTTACATCCTCGAGGGTATAATCTGGGAAACAAACGCTCTATGGCCACTGACCTTTATAGAGGTCAGGTCATATGCTATCGGCTGCGACAGGCGCCGATCCCATGTGCAATTTTTTCACGTTCGTCAACAGCAGTTTGGAGCTAGGGGAATTGCCGAATATTGCAACTCAAAAGGGACAGCAATGAATCGTCACCAACAACTCACTGTGCTAAGTCAATGACATCACAGACTTTACAGTCTAGCTTAGAATTTAATATCATTCTGTCCACTAGACTCAATGATTTTTATTCAGTAAAAATGTTCAGTTATTGAGTGTTACGATAAGATTTAAAAGAATTTAGAAATGTGAACTCTATTGTTCAAATTTCTGTTTTGAAAAAAAAATTGTATTTCCAATGGCGGCGCTGCATCGCAACTTCGTTGTGCCAGCGTGCCTGGAGGCTAAGTCTAACCTCGCACAGCACAACAATACATTTGCATATGCTCACATTCAATGCCAATTTTTGACCGCGCTTTCCCCGGCTGGTAACGAAGAGTATCAACCATATTTGATCAACGGGAGACTGCAGCTTGGGGCCAGTACCTTGAGTAAGTATTGATATTCATTTCGGCGTTTTACCCTAACAATTCGCCATAGTTACTATTCATAGATTTGCTACTTTGGCTTTACTAATGTCGCTGGAGACGTTTAGTAAACTGTAAGTAACTTTCTAAAGGAATTTTGAAGAGCCATAGTTGGTCCAATGTTCCCGTTCAGAAAAAATCGTTTTCGTAAGGGACTTGTTCGACCACTACGTGTGACCTTTTTACACAATAGTAATGCACAACACTCCTAAGTTCTAATATTGTTTGCACAATGGGAATATGACCTCGGCGAGTCGAGAAACATACCTGCTCAATGGTCCCACAACTCGTTCGTTTTTGTTATCTGTTTACAGCGAACATTGGCATTGTCCGGCCGATTTTAATTATACAGTCTGGGAGAGCCAGAGGCTTGTTACACAGGCAACATCGATACACATTTTTGTGACAGTAGTGGTGAAATTATACCTTTGGCAACTCGCACTTCCCAAAATGCAATTGGTAGGGGAGGTACAACACTTCTGCTTCCTGTTTTTACTGGCGGCAAGTTTGAATGGTAAGTAAGCGTGCTTTTCCAAATCTTTTCTTTCACAATCGGCACTATTTCTAATCTTAGTCTGAGAGATGTGGTTGACCGTGGGTGGTCATATTAACAGGGATCGTAATATCTATCCAGGGAACCCAATTTGTTTTTTATGAAATTAATTTTGAAATTTTGATTTTTCTAATGTGGTGGCAGAATACTGAATTCATCCCCATATCCAAAACTGACAAATACGAGACAACCTCCGCACTCCACGTACGCCTACAATTACTATGATACCTGCACATCATGACATCATGACATGGCCATTCACGTCAGGTGCTGTGTCGTGCCTGTCATGTCTGTGCCAAATTCAACAACCGCTGACCGCCACTCGACAAATTCCAATTCTGCATTATCTTACATTTGAGCAACAACCTTCCTCCGAATAACTGTGTTTTCCATTCATCTTCTGGCGAAACACCTACGCTCCTGCTGGCCCCATTCCATCCCTTTTAAGAGAGTCAAGACTGATAAAATGCAAAAGAACCGGAAGACGATTTCCTTACTCTCGAGATTTTTTTGTTTTGTCCAGACCAGACACTTTGCTTTGGTTCATGCAGGCTGGGTCAGCAGTATTATTTAAAAAGTTTACAAAAAAATAATAAATAATAATAAAAGTACCATTAAGGTTTTATTTTTTCCAATAAAATATTTAAATTATACATTTTTTTTATTTTTTGCTTTTTTTAAGTTTTTTATTTTTTTCTTTTTTAAAATATTACTTTTGTGTTAAAATAAATATCCATTTTTGGAACAGACTGTCATGGCCGCGCCCACGATCATGACAAATACATACAGTACAGGTGACCCACGATTTCTATTTATAGAATCCGTGAGTGGACACAGTCAACTCTGACAGGTACATTTCTGGTGCATGATGCCATGCGGTACTAAAATCGTTCACTTTGACCATTTTATTGAAACTGTTGATGTCATTATGCTCGCAACGTTTATTTGTGACTGTGTGTGTGAGGCCTGTGTTTTAGGCCTTGGCTATATCCGTGGACGCATTGGACGTTACTAGTTCAGTTTCATTGGAATGTATTTAATTTAAAAGGAAAACTGTGGAAGATGTTTGTGAAATAATTTTGTGACGGCGCTTGGTTGTTCTACTCACTGCTTTTTTTTTTGTTTTGTCCTTGATATGCTGGATTGTCAGTCCTGATACAGCGCTTGTCCATTTGGAATAGCTACCTGTCTGTGTTGTCCTACGTGGTATGCTTTTTTTTGGTGTTTTGGATAAATATCTACCTCAACCACATTCTTTAGACCACCAAACAAATTTCTAAGCCCATGCCACATTCTACTCCCCCTCGAATGTTTTAGCATTGATGAATTGAAGCAATATGATGGGAAAAGAAGGAAGCAAAGGCTTGTACCTTGCATTTTTGGGGCGTGTGTTTGACTAGTAAAGGAAAAGAACATTAGGGACCTGGCGGTGGATACAGTTTTTTCGCTGCTCGTGATGGCCAACTAAGCCCTTTGTGACTGGAGATTTTACACAAGCAGGATTGATTGATATTGGAAGGTTTGAGTCCGAGGGAGATGATGGAAGTCAAAAACTGGATTGAATTCTACCACAAGGAGTACACACCTGTTGGTAAGATGTCTCTACAATTTGTCCCTTGAATGTTAGGATTGTTCTTGCCATGTTTGCCAATCAATACGGGGTATCGTGTCTGTTACGTATGGAGTATCAATGCATTGTGTGAAGCTAACTGATATCTTCTCTTGCTACTGTTAGAGGAAAAAAGATTTATTTGTATATTATTTGGAAAAACACAAAATTCTTTTAAACTTGTACTCTAGTCTATAAGATAATTTTTTAACTGATTCGAACAATTTGCTGCGTGTGTGCGTGAAGGTCATCACTCTGTAGACATTGCTAAATAAACGATTAAAATGGGTACGCGATACGCCCGAGTACTGGTCGCACCAGCCGTACTGCGTGACTCTTAGTTTCAAACAATTGTTACTGCGACATAATAAGCAAATTTTAACCCTTTCCCTGGACCTGTGCTAGGCAAATTCATGGCCTCAACAGGCGCGGATCTAGGGAGGGCGCGCGCCTCCCGGTAATTCTGCAAAATCTTGCCAAAATAAGCCCATTTTGGACAAGTTGACCTTTCAGCTCCACTGGTTAAATTTTGACTTTTTTTTAAATATGGATCCGCACCCCTGCAGGCCGACACACAGCAGGGACTCTTTTTTGAAGGGGATATAAACGAGTGGCAATTATGACCTCCGTACTTTCAAAAATGTGTGGGGCACACAAGCTGATATATCGGTTTGCAGTTTCAGAAAAAAAATGGCTCGAGGCGAGACCACTTCTGGCTAGAAAAACTGGGCAGTTCTGCGGGGCAGCATTGCTGTCTCGCTAGTTTTGAGAGAAATGGTTCAATTTACGCGACTTAAAAACAATGGAAACCGCTGAAGCAAATCTGGGCTAGAAGTACGGGGAAGTTGTATGGCCCAACAGGCACTCATGGGCACTCTTGCATTAAATTAAACAACAGTTCCATTCAAATGTTAATCGAGAGGGGTGCTGACAATTGAAACCGTAAGTAAACAAGAAAACAAATAAAAAAAATAAAAAAAATAAACAGATTATTTTTTTTAAATCATTTAAAAAAATTACAACCTAAGATTGAAATCCAAATAAATCACTGTGTGGTTTAATTGCAAAAAATAGTCATAAATTATGTCATTTTAGCAGGCTGAATTGTAGCAAGATTAGCTGTGAAGGCTTGCAAAAATGGCGACTGCTGGGTGACGAATACAAAGCAATGAATTATTTTGCATTATTTTAATTATTTATGAATGTATTGCAAATTTGCACTCAGGAATTACATTGTGGGTGATACAATTATCGGTGTGGCATGAGCTGTATAAAAAGGATCAGTATGCGATATTAAAGCTTAGTTAGAAACTTAGTCATGCGGAGCATGGACTCTCCAATGTACAATTATTCATATGTCATAACTTAATCAACATTGGAGGAGTAATGACAAAATAGGTTGTACTGATGCGTCAATGGGGGTCAAGCTGGTAATAAATCCGGTTTATGCGTACCTACCCAATTGACAAGGCAAAACTCCGAAACCATGGGACCACTAAGTTTTATCGGAATTGGGCGTGGGTAGGTACGAGGTCACAGTCGGCCCCCAAATGACCATCCGGCAGGCAAATTAACTTACATGACACGCGTCAAATAACATAAGTATCCTTCGTATCCCTATTCAATATTTACGGGGTAATAATTGTCACGTATACAATCAGTGAGGAATATCAGACCAAGTCATGTGACGGTACTTGTCGAAAATAGAAACTTGCAATACAGTCCCCCAAATCACCACTATCATCACAAAAAGGTGTTGGTTTATGAGCTACAGCTTTGTAAGGAGACTATACTTTTGATATTTAGGCTTCATTACCGTTCCCTGCGGTCACTTCCGATACAAACTTCTCTTTTTGTGAATGAAAATCATTGTACAATTCGGCAATTATAATTCATTTGTATTCTTCCTCACGCGATCAGGGAGGTGAGACTGTCGCATCGTTTAATGTGACACACGCAGTCCACACCACAATATACCATGAATGTGGCGAACCAGGCGGGGAAAATGGGACGGACTTTGGAAGAAAGGACAGCCAATTTTAGTTCATTTGCCGTTTGCCGATTTCACTTTGAGTGAGTTTAAACGCCCAAACAACAGAAAAAGGCCAACAAAACTAAAATTACAAAGCGGTTGTCAACCCAGGACAAGACCCCGCGCAACGGACAACATTAACCTCAGCTCCACAAAAACAAATAACATAATTTCACCGTTCCTATAAGAATAATAATGTCCTTTGCTTAAACTTGTTCTTTACCTGTAGGGCCCCTTTGACTATATAGTTGCATAAGCCTTGTTAAAAAGTGAGTTTTGAAGATCATCCGGGGCTTATTTACCAGTTTGGGCGCCACACACAAACGTTGGCAACTCTACGTATAAAACACATGATGATATATAGAATTGATATTCAGATCACGTTTCCTACACTAAAACTGGTGGTGCGATGCCTCTTCATAAATTATATACGGGCCACCGCGTAGTTATTACTGCATGGATACAGAGTTAAAAACCAATGATTTATGTTAAATGTTAAAACGCAATGTTGTATCCGACGCGAAATATTAAAAAGGGATGCCATGAATAAATAAAGTTTTATCTTGATAGATGGGTAAATAAATCATGTCCTTAAACTCCCACCCCAAAACCCCATCGTAAAGTTTCTTGCTGATATTGATATGAGAGCAAGAACGTGATTTTCCCTAAGTCCAATAGAGTAGTATATGTGAAATAAAGATTGGTCGCAGATTTTTGCCTCACAACTTCCAATTTCCAAACATCCCTTTAGCCCTAATATTTCAAGCCTGGTAATGAAAAAAATAGTCGCGCATGTATACAAAATCCTCTGACCAAATTCCGGTAATATCTGGGGTTCTGGACCAGGATATTATCGCTCGGGCCATGGACCTTTATTTAAAGCCCCTCACAATGAATTATTAGTTTCTCGTAATAGTACTATGAAAGTGAGGAGGGAGGGCGTTTTTTGTTGTTTAGTTTACGAACACTGACACCAAATATGACGTTTTTTACTGAAAAATTGAAGGGGAGAGTACTTACTAAATTTCAGGTTGCCCAGAAAAAAAATGGTGAGGGTCTTTTTATTTTAAGTTTAGAATAGACCTCTGGAAGCTCTACTAAACTCCAAGAAAGTGACGGTGGTTACTAATAGCACACTGAGGCCACCTATCCAGCATTAATTTCAGGATTTTGAAAAATATGATTTAAGAAAATTGAAAAATTTAAAAAAAAAAGTAGGACCTTACCCAAAAGTGGAGGAGGAGGGCGGCGGCCTACGAGATCTAAGATGTTTTTATGCGGCCTACTAAACACAAATAAATAATTAAAAGGAAAAAGCCGGGGAGTTTGAAACTATAGTGAGAGTCCATATAACTCTCATCATGTCTGGGAGGGGGCGACTGGGGGGGGAAAGGGAAGGGAACATTCCAATTGGTTTTTTAGCCCCACCCCTCCCGTGGTGCCGCCCTGTAGGCTGCTACTTCCCAGCTTTACCCGGTACTTTCCAAGCGCGGGGAGGTCCGGGGGAGAGGGGTGTCACAGTGTTCCCCTCCGGGCCCCATGGTGTAATTGAATTATGCTTTAATATTAAACATACCCCCCCCCCACACACAACACACCTAACACACACACACACACGCACACACACCCGGCACACCCACCGGCAGCTCAAGCAACACGGTTGTTTACTTATGTAATAGTTCCGCAGCAGGTTCGGGAAGACCTTGTAAAGTCTACAAGTGAAAAAAAACTATGCAAAACTGTATTTTAATGACGACGTGCCTGTCATGTAACCTAATGCCATGCACCGGCCACATTGTGTATAGAGGTCAGTGGTATAAAAACATTACTAGCTTGATACGTTGGTATACATATTCCTACACGGGAGGCAGTGGGATGGATCTGGCCACGGGTTTGGGTGGGTTGTTATTTTTTTATTTAAATTGATAAATGCATAATGATATTTAGCTAAAATAGTGTTGAGAAGTTCAACCGGCCTGCAAGAGTCCATTGATCACACCTAGGTTAGAATCAGGACATAGAATGATAGTAATAACAAGCGAGTCTTTAACTTTAAATGACCATTCACAATGTTAAACAATTATCACAAACCTAAGAAGCTAACACATTCATCGAGGTTGGGTAGGTTACGCATACCGGAATTTATTAGCCAGCTTGACTCGTTTTCCGCTAAATGATAGACAAATTTTTCTCACATTCTCCAATAATTTTCACGCTTCACGCAAATAAAATATTACCTGATTCCACCTTGAAAGTATTCCTAATAGAGTGTTATCAACAACATGATAGTCATAAATATCTTCATCAAATCTTTTTTGAAGTGAAATTCCAATAGACTTGTAAGATTCTGACCGGTGACAAAGTCCCGATTTTGTATTGCTATTTAACCATTCCCGCATTTAAAATTGGATATTACTGGTGCTAAAGGTATAAGAGTGTTTCGTGAAGGCACTTTGAACTTTGATTAGGAATCAGGTAAGATGGAGGTGATGTTGTCAGGGTTTCAATTTGAGGCTACACAAAAATGTCATGCTGATTACACATAATGTTTTGGGACTTCAATATAGGACTGTTTAAAGGCATACGTAAAGGAACGTCATGGAAGTCCCAATTATTGGACTAAGTTAGAAATGTCTTGGGGAAAGTCATGGAGTGGGCCAGGAGTCCCCTCACTTCTGAAAGTAGTTAGAGGAGGTGCTTGGGCCCCTATTTTTCAAAATTAAAGTCTGACTAAGAGATTTCGAAAATATTATTTTTTGTATCAATGGAAAATAGTCCCTAGAACTAAAGATAGTAACCTAAAATTCACAATTCCGAAATTTGAGATGAATCGGATTTTTCGTTTTGATGCAGTAAACATTTATGTGTAGTATTACGTCCCATAGGATACTGTGTATAACAAAAATTCCGGATCCGGAATTTTATAACAAAGTTGTGATTTTCTATATGAAGGAATTCGATTTAAGCTTAGCAATTTCACACAGTGATTAGTATATGGACAAGCATTATGTACATGCAAAAAACACGATTTTTTTGGAAATTGAGGGCGCCCTCCTCAGGAAATCTCTGAGTCGGCCTTTAATTGATGGTGCATATCAGGCTTATCATAGCTGCATGAGAAAAGTATCAGATAAAGTGCCAAGTGGCCCCTCCATTTTGAAATCTTGGCAAGAGTTTTATATGTCCCCCTCTCTGCAAATTCTGCAACCTTTGTATCCTGTGTTTATTCCATCAAGGCTGCAGAATTCGTAGTGGAGGGGGCCATATGGAACACCTTCCGAAATCTTTCCAGTGCCGCTGACTGCATCGCAAATAGCTCAGTGTGTACTGTGCAGTAGCTACCGCGGTAGATATAGTCCCAATAATTGTGACTACACATTTGACATTTATTTTAACATTGGTCATTATCATATCACTGAATGTGTAGTCACAAAAGGTGTAAATGTGTAATTGGTTAGCCATTTAACCACCACCAAATTTAGTTAAAAATAAAAGTCTCCAAATCCATCAAATTCACCTGATTTTATCTTGAGGACCACTTCTACTATGTCTAGAAGTATCACAATAAAAGATTTGTCCAAATGCTGGCAACTAAGTATGAAATTCTGATGAAATTTGATCGTCCAAATCTGACCAGCACTAAACTCCTTCAAAAAGTAAAGAGTAAAGAAAGCAGAATAAAATCACTGATTTTTCTGAAAACAATTACCTCCTGCAAGTTCAGTCTTAAAACTGGATAGAAGAGATAGTAAGGATAATACTATGTGATGGATTGATGATATATACATCATTTTGGTTGCATATGCTGCTTGAAACTGATTGGAGAGTTGAGTGCAGTAGAATTGTTAAATGGCTAACCAATTACACATAACCTTTTGTGACTACACATTCAGTGATATGATAATGACCAATATGTTAAAATAAATGTCAAATGTGTAGTCACAATTATTGGGACTAGTGGTAGACATGGAGTTGCTGCGGTATAGGTTACCATTGAGTAAGAATCCAGCCGTGTACGTGAAGAATGTTCATGAAAGAATGTTCAGAATTCACAGATGTTCATGAAAGAATGTTCAGAATGCACAGATGTTCATGAAATGTTCAGAATGCACAGATGTTCTTGAAAGAATGTTCAGAATGCACAGATGTTCATGGAAATCTTGAAGGCTGGCTTATCTCAGCTTATTCACATTCACATCTATAGGTATTCTTGAGGGAAGATTTTATGATGCTAATGGTCAACCAACAGAAGCAATGCATAAGGCCAATGCTCAGATACAAGAAGGAATGAAGGAAGAAGTAGCAGCAGAAGAAGACAAGAAAAGATTTCCTCCATGTAACTCAGAATGGAAACAAGGAGCTGGAAGGGTGTGGTGTTCACAAATGAGGTAAGACAAGAAGAGATTTCCTCCATGAACTTGGTTGATCTAGGGTCTGAAAGGTTGTGGTGTTCATAGATCAGGTAACACAAGAAAAGATTTCCATGAACTCAAGAACAGAAACAATAATCTTGAAGGGGTGTTTCCATAAGGTGACACCCTTTTCTGACATACTTTTCTGACACCCTATGAATTTGGAAACCTTAATGGACCTTAATGGAATAGACCACATCGTTTATGTGGTTTATTCCGTTGAGGTTTCCAAATTCATAGGGTGTCAAAAAAGTATGTCAGAAAAGGGTGTCACCTAATGGAAACTCCCATCTTGAAGGGTTTGATGTTCATTGATGACCTAAGACAAGAAAAGATTTCTTCCGTGAACTCAAGAATGGAAACAATGAGCTGGAAGGGTTTGATATTCACAGATGGGGTATGACAAGTCTTAAAAGATTTCCTCCATGAATTAACTCAGAATGGATTGGAAACAAGGAGCTGAATGATGTGGGAATGTTCATAAATAAGGTAAGACAAGAAGAGATTTCCTCCATGTAATACAGAATGGAAACAAGGAGCTGGAAGGGTGGGGTGTTGCACAAATGAGTTAAGACAAGAAGAGATTTTCCTCATAACATCCAATGGAAACAAGGAGCTGGAAGGGTGGGGTGTTGCAAGATAAGTAAGACAAGAAAAGATTCCCCATGAAATCAAATGGAAACAAGGAGCCGGAAGGGTGTGGTGTTCACAAATGAGGTAAGACACAAGAAGAGATTTAATCCATTAACTCAAAAGGGAAACAAGGATCTGAAAGGGTGTAATATTCACAGATAAGGTAAGACAAGAAGAGATTTCCTATATGAACTCAGAATGGAAACAAGGATCTGAAAGGGGAGTTTTCGTAACCTGACCCATCTGACACTTTTTCTGACACACATGAATTCGGAAACCCTTCACGGAATAAAGCATGTTTATTCCATTAAGGACAAGAAGAGATTTCCTATATGAACTCAGAATGGAAACAAGGATCTGAAAGGGTAGTTTTCGAAACCTGACCCATCATGACACTTTTATGACAACTTATGAATTCGGAAACCCTTCCCGGAATAAAGCACAATGTTATTCCATTAAGGTTTCGAATTCATACATGGGTGTCAGAGAAAAAAAGTGTCAGATGGGTCAGGTTATTGAAACTCCCACCTGAAAGGGTTGTTGTGGGTGTCACAGCCTCAGGTAGCCACACAATCCTGAACTAAAGAATGGAACAATGAGCTGGAGGCTGGAAGGGTGTGATGTGCAATGATGAGGGAAGACAAGGCAAGATTTCTTCCATGAATTAACCCCGGGGTGGGGGGGGGGGGGGGGGGGGTTGCCGGGGGGTACTTGGACCCAAATTGGGTACGGGTGTGCATCCACCTGGTAAAAAAATCGGACCCATGTTTATAGTGACCAAATGTCAAAATATGACCCATTTATCTAGTTGGCTTCCAAAAAGTTCGCCCCCGTTATATAGTTGGCTTTGAAATTTCGTACCATTTTCATAGTATCTTAGCAAAATCGGCCCCATTTTCATAGTAACTCTTTCCAAAAAATCTCTAATCAACCATTTTTCATTGTGATTGAGCAAAATCGAAAAAATCGACCCATTTTCAAGTAAATGCGACCAAAAGTTGAAAAATGGACCCATTTATATAGTAGCAATGACCTAAAAAAAGTGACCCATCTTTATAGCAGCCTGGTGTGAAAAGACCCATGGTTATAGTAAGGCGTTGAAAATGTGAACCATATCAGCAGGGCACATTGTTACCGGGGGGGCCATGAGGGTAAATGTTGTTGTAAGCACGCGCGTGAATTGAAGTGACTTTCAAAAAATGACCTAAGCTAGGAATTCCAAACCTCTTCCAAAACCGACCCTCCTAAAACAAGGATTTACCAAGTAAAGATACCTAAACGAGAGGATGGATTTGGCTGAAATATATACCCAAAACAAGGATTTTACCCAAGCAAAGATACCTAAGCGCCGCCCTAAGCGAGGACTCTGATTAAATATATAGGGTTCACCCCAAAACAACAATTGATAATGCTCCAAACACCCTAAATGAGGACTTGGTATGAGATATATTCCCTAAACTCAGGATTGCCATTGCAACTGGACCAAGGGAATCTTTACTTTGACAATTCTGGACCGAAATAGCTGATTGGGGTTCCAGGCACTGCTCAACAACATTGATACACAGAAGAAAAACACCAGGAGCCAACCAAAAAACACCGGGAACCATCTAAAAACCAGCTTCAACCATCCAGAGTGTTCATTTCTTTTAAAAATCATAATTTTGACCAGTTTAAACAAAAAGCTAGAATGAGGTCCAAGCAATGCTCTTCAATCATATTGATAAACGAGCCGAAAACACCGGGCCACCATCAAGACATCGTATGGGAGAAAACCCATCCAAGGTACTCCCCTTTTGATTTTAACATTGACCATTTTGGACAAAAAAAAAATTAACCAAATTGGGGTTGTGCGGGCAAATGCTTAATTACCACTGAAATAGAAAGAAACCGAAAAACACCGGAAACCACTCAAAAAACTTATAGGAACCATCCAAGTGTCTAATTTGTTTAAAAATCGTTATTTGATCGACATTTTTGAACCAAAAATAGATGAATTTTTGGATCTAGGCCCAATGCTCATCAACTATTGAAACCCAAAAAACAAAAACAGGACCATCCAGGGGAAACCCTCCAAGTATCCAGTTTGTTTGCAAATCATTATTTTGACCATTTTTATATTTGACCAAATGCCAATTCCGAAATCATTGCTTTAATTGACGACGGAGATTTTGAACTGTGGATTTATTCGTTTGAGCATCATTTTTCTAAGGATATCATTTGTGGTATTACCATTTGTGTTTTTAGCAGTAGTTTCTAATATTTTTTATATGACCCGTGATTAAAATTAGAACGCAATAAGCCAACACCATCATCCGAAATCGGGAAAGTAACCAATTGAGAAAACGAGCTCACAAACCCCAGCTCAAGTTGTGCAACACGCCTTTATTCGGCCGGGGCCGGGTTAGGCAAATGGGAAAGTGACGATGGCCTGCGTATATCCAGGGATATAGCCGGCGATAAAGATGGCTTATGATGAATCTTTGATCTCAAATCGACTGCTTTCAATTATAACAATTATTTGGGAGTTAGTGCTCGTAATTTTTTGTTTCAATTTTTGTACTTCTTTGCGACCAATTTTACTGCGATGTAAATATCG
>JAMKCH010037738.1:0-14775 GCA_023653785.1 Ophioderma brevispina | reverse complement strand
TTATTGGGGGCTTTCAAGCTTCAATTCCTCCCAATATGCTGACATTATATTCTGCAGGAAGGTTATCAACTTGAAAAGCATGCAGTCCTCAGCGCACAGACCATGCTGTTGAATATCCCGGCTAATCCGCCTTTCACATGTCAGATCATATCTTACTACACCTGAAGTACAATGACTGAATCCCGGTCTGAATGCTTTTGAATTTTTCATCAACACATGCTAGATGCACTGTAAATTCGGCAGGGATGTCAACAATGCTTTTCCGCGCAGGAATTGCATGCACTCCCACAAACTCTGCTGTTTTTACATAATGTAACCTCCAACAATTTTAGCAGGGGCCGGATCCTGTGATAGGAATCAACTTCAATGCCAATGGAGCCGTGTGCACAAAGAGCCCATTGGTATTAGGATTTGACCAATATGGCTTCCGATGGAGCCGGGATGCAACACATTTAGAAGACTGTGGTATGTATGCAAGTTACGTGTCATTTTCTCCCAAAATACCGTAGCCAGATTAAATATCAACATTATCTTGATTTGAATATTCCACACCAACAACTTACTAATATTCGTTTTGCCTTTTCACGCGAGTCAGGAAACCATTTTTTAAAGTCAATATTAGCACATTTTTTGAGAGCGCCCCCCAATTTTCAAAACTTGGCATAATTTGTTTGCAGAGTTATGTTTGGTAATTGCTACGAACTATACCTTCGATCGAGAATGCTAAAAATTGCGTACTTATCAATAAAAAGCAATTTTGGTAATTAAATTGGATCACAGATTGACGTAAGGCGGAGCTGAACTGCTACTTTATGTCTCCATATGAAATAGTGTTTGCCACCTCAAGAAAATAACCCTAATTGACTTGGCCTAACCAAGACAAAAACTAAGGATGATAGTAGGTTGTAACATGGCGCTATTGCCCAGCTATTTCACATTGGAAGTCCGTTTCCATCATCCGTGTTTGAATTATTATTATGCGAGATCCCGATATTAATTATTCTAATTACAAAATTTCCTTCGTTTGTGACACATAGACATTTTCGAACTTAACCATTCACAGGTATAGTTTACTCGCCCCGTTACCAATGCCACCGTGTAAGAATCTCAAAAGTTTGAAAATTGAGGGCGCTCTTCAAAAAACTGTCTAATATTGCTTTAAATGTTTCGTTTCAAACACATCTTGTAAAATAAGAGAGGTGTATCCACCTGTAACACATAGATAAATATAAAAATGTTTGTTTCAATACATTTGTAAAATAGGAGAGTGTATCCGACCTCTGTAACTCAATACATATAAAACTTTAAATACCTTTTTATCGACTTTTTTAAAGTTCTGGTTGGGTTTGTTGGATTTAATGTTGGACATAAAAACAACCTGTTTTACGGTTAAACCTTTGGACATACCTTCGATACGTTGATTAAAATGTCATTTTAGCGTGACCACCTGGTTAGGGTCATTTAAAAAAGCCTGACTCGACAAGAAAAAGTCCAAAAACTGATAAAATGGTGGGTTGCCTAAATAACACCAAGACTTCAGTGTGGTTGTTCGATGTTAGTATTAATCCTAGACAGTGTAGCAGGGGACTGTAATGTAAGAGTGTGCGCTTCCGATAAACTTTGTAATTTTTGCACACAATACTTTAGCAAATTGAGAATCCATAAAATTGATGGCCCAGCACTTGCCAACCACCCGTAATATGGCCCCCAGCTTGGGTTCAAGTTATACAGGGGGTCACAAATTTAAAATGGTTCTGAATGTGTTAAAAATCACACCAGGTGTTTGTCTTGTCTAAACAGAGGATTCCAAAAAGGTATAGTTTACAACTATCTATGGCTTAGTTCCGGAGTTATGGGGTAAAAAACTGTAAAATGGCGACCAAGTCAATTTTGGTGTTTACATGGGTCAAAAGTTTTTAAAAGTTTCTTGATTCGTTAATTGTGCTGCAAATTGTTTCCCTAGCTTAAAGTTTGAAAATAAGGAATAGTTTGCCTTATCTGGTTATCTTAGTTTCACGTTCCAACAAATAGGTCACAGGTCAATATCCACTAGCTTCCAATAGCTGTTGACTTTATTCTCCATTTTAGTTAATACTAGACACGTGAGATAGTCAAAAACTATTCTAAAATTTCTTTTATTAGCTAAACCAATAATTTGAACCACATTTTACAAAAATTGGAGCAACATTGTCATTTTTGACCCTGTACAAGACCAAATTGCCTTTTTTAACCATTTTACAGTTGTAACCCCATAATTCCTAACATAAGTCACAGGTAGTATAAACTATACTTTTGGAATCCTGTAACCAGACATACATCATGGTGTGCTTTTCAACACACTCGGACATTTTAAAAATTTTACCCCTGTGTAACCCTTGAAATCCAAGCTGGGCCCTGAAAGGGGCGTGGCAAGTGCTTGCCATCAATTGTTTTGATTACCAATGTCAATAAAGTACTTGGTACCAAAATTCACAATTTTATCTCGGATTTTCACCTCACATAAGATTCTGCTTCACACATTCCCCCCCTAGTGTGAATATGCACCACTGGATGTTTATAGTGGTGTTAAGAAAACTCCGTTTCTTTCGATCTTTGACCTTTTCCTTTCTTCTCCTGCCGTTCCTTATTCCATTCCCTATGTTGGTGTTTCATGTAATAATGGTACACTGCCGCTGAATCACAGTTTCACATTATTTTTATCAGAGCAATTTCACTGCACAGCAGACCTTTGATTGTCCCGGGCCTATTGCATGACATTCAATATGTTGTAATGGCAAGATTGACTGCCCAATGGTGAAGATGAACTGTCCTGCATGATACACCGCCCGGGGTACCCATCGTTGTCGAGGGCAAAGGTTTTGCATCGTCACAATCAGCGTATGTATGGAGTTAACAATGTCCGGAATGCGATGACGAACTATTTTGTGGTAGGTGAGGCTGTAACCGACAGTCATCAACCTTTTCAGGCAAGGTATCTTATCAGTGTTTGGCTTTTAATGGGATTTAAAAAAACCTTAACCAATTTCAATCAATTTTCTCTACTTCTTGATACGAGAGCTGACACTCACACACTCCATCAGTTTCGTGGAAACTAAGTAGCGGTTTTTTGATGATAGACCAAAAAGGCCTCTGATTACTAATATTTATAGTTAACCATTAAAACAACAGCTTTTGTTTTCTATCCTAAAATGAATGTAATTTTGGAATTTTTAAGTTTCAGCAACAGCCATGAGAAAAAGTGGCGTTTTTTTATATGGAATGTTTAGGTTATCACGTGAATCATATCACGACGCTAACTGCACGGGTTAACCAATCCAGGCGTTTGTGCCGCAGCGCGCAGATGTCGATCCGAATACCTTTACAACAAAAACTAAACTAAACTAGTGTCACAAAATCGATACCACTTAAATCAGGGGGGAACTCTTGTTTTCGTAAACATAATGGGATTGTAGGTTTCTGTAATAAATCTTGGTTCTTTATTTGCGCCGAATCATTCCAAGGCACCCGATCGATGTATTTATCATGCATTTTATTTAGGCTTACTGTATTTTGCGACGAAACGAAACAGAACCCCCATTGGATTACCGCTTTATTCCGTTTTACACGTTATGCATGCATGACGGAATAAAGCGTTGTAATCCAATGGGATTTCTGTTTCGTTTCGTTTCGCTAAATACAGTAAGCCATTTCTTATACTGTTGACATATTTACCAGGCAGGATTTCCCAGATGGGTTGTTTCTTGCGTAGGTTATTCGTACCTTTTTTTTTTTTTTGGTGGGGGGGGGCGAAGGGTAAGCTTGGTTACAAGCATGGCACAGATGATTCCGAGAGAAGTTCGTGCATTGTAAGAAATGACATAGCGAGTATAGCATTAAATTAATAAATATGCTACACATTATTTTATCAATCATCATCAATCAAGTTTTTTTCATCTCAATATGTCAAATACCAATTAGAATATAATTATGCATATAAACAAACAAATATGCAATATAGAATATATTATGCTGGATAAAAGCAAACAAAATGTTTGATTGAGATGAGGAACACTGCTAAACTCATAGCTGTGATTGTAGTGGGCCCTTGCAAAACAAAATTTGTACTGTAATACACTATGAATAACTGGGCGAACATATATTTCCCAGGAACTCTACTTGGTAAAATCGATAATACAAAATAAATAATATAGTAGTTTGTAAAGGAAATTTCATAAAGGAATTGTCATATTGTATTAGCCATAGGGTGGGAAAATGGTCCTGGATTAAAACCAGACAAATCATAGATGTGGGCTCACTAAACAAACGAAGGACAACAACAAAACAGGACAAGACGATGTAGACGTACCCTAACACTACTGACAAAATAACAGACCGGACGGAGACAGAATAAACAAATATAAACCGACTAAAAATATTCACTGAAAACCAAAAGTGAAAGCGGAAATTGGTAACAAGTATGGAGCGAGGTTCATTTGTAGAAACTGATGAGTTTTATTTTTTTAGTGAGTTTTGAATGACGCAAAGGAAGGAGAATTTTTTAGGTGTCGGGTTGTTTTTTCCAAAATAGAGGCCTTGAGAACTTGGGGTGTTTCTGGCCAAAAACTGTGTTCGTTTTCTTGATGAAAAAGTCTTGGGCATGTCTATTATAGTGTGTCAATGTTTAAGAAGTCATCAGATATGAGGCATTGGGGAGGAGATCATGATTATATCGGAACAATAAAAGATGCAAGCTATAGTTTGTAGATGTCTAAACCTTCAGTTTTTTAAAGAGACAAAAATGGGTCTAGAAGCAAGCCCAATGGAGTTAGTGCATGTTCTTACTATTCTTTTTTGAAGTAGAAATAGCGAGTCAAGATTGTCATTGTTGGAGTCGGCCCATACATTGCCCCATAAGAAAATAATGTAGACTAAGATAATTATAAATGTTTTCAGTGACTCAAGGGAGGACGTCGAACTACGAATTATACCATTGTATTTAGACACTATTTTAGAACATGTTGTGTTTGGATGCTCCATAGATAAATTGTTAATCAAAAGAGTAGGCCTAGAAATTTAGTCGTCTCAACTTGCTTGAAGTAATGTAATTATCTATTTAAGCTAGGTGTAAGGTCTTGTTTGTTACTTGTGCTTCTTTGTAACATCATGCATTAGTTTTCTTTTGTTTTTTTTTCATGTGAGCGCTACTATTTAGTTTACACAAATTGGAATTTTTGATTAATATCAGTTTTGATCATTGTTTCCAATGTTTTGGGATCATGATGTGAGAAGAAATAATGTTGGTACTTGTTTGCTCGTATCCACAATCATTGGTAATGGCTTTGTGGTGGTGGGGCAGGAGTTGTTCAGCTAGTGTGCTTTCCGGGGCCCGCGTGTATTCCAGATACGTGACGCTCCCTAACATGGCCCCGCTATTTGAGGCTGGGGCGGATTGGTAAACAGTCATGGGTTGCACCCTACCCTTATTTGACACTGACTGCGATGTACTGTCCAGGCGTGACCTCTTTCCCGCGGCCAGACGGCTTAACGTCCCCTCCGAGGACGGATCTTCATGATCCCTTTGCCCAATTCCAAGTGAACCATGGAGGAAGGCGTTAATTATTATTTTGTATTTAATCAATAGCGGTATACAGATCAACTCCAGAATTGGATTGGACCCGAAAAATCCCAGGCAATTGCCACGACCCCACCGGGACCCGAACCGGGCATTTTGATGGTTAATTTGCGTCAGAGGCAAGCCCCTAACCGCTAGGGCCACGCTCTCCATATATGTGGGTGTCCGTCCTGCAAAAATAAATGGGGTATTTTTATCCATGATGGAGGTCATTGATATATAATAAGACAATAAGGGGTCCCAGTATAGATCCCTGTGGAACTCCACATAGTGACATTTGTAGTTTCAGATAAGATGTTGTTGAAGGAAATCCTTTTGTTTGTCTACCAGAAAGGTAATTTTTAATCCAACTGTTGGCAAGGCTCTGATACTCATATTTATTGAGTTTATGAAAAGACTCATGGTTTTATGTATCAAAGCTTGCTAAGATCAAGAAAAATCCCCATGGTGTTAGATTTTGGTCAGATTTTTTGGTATGGCGCAATAAAGCTCATTAATTGCCATGTATGTCGATCGTTATGCCAAAAAAAAAAAAAAACAAAAAAAAAAACCTCAAAACCAAATTTGTTGCCACGGATGAGTATAGTGTACGGGTTAATGAGTCAACATACCCGACTGTAAACATTTTTCAAGAAGCTTGGAGATAGCTGGTAGGATTGAAAATTGGTCTGTTATATAGTAAAGTCGTCAACTTAATCACACGCCGCTTTGAAACCCGGTTATAACATAGCCTCTTTTCGTAAGGATGGGGATGCTAGTGAAAATGAGTTATAAAAATATGGCAAGGACATCATTGATGGTGGGCATAATTTGCTTAAGAAGATGTTACTGATGTCCATCGCTGCACTGCTGTTGCGGTTTTTCAACTTTGAACTTTATTTTGTCAATTCCAGCACGCAGAAGTGGGATAATATCCATGCTATGTGGATTATTAAAAGATGATAAAGGTGGCATACTCCTTGGGCGGATCAGGATTTATCGGCAAGAGATTTACCAAGTTAGAAAAGGTGTTAAAGTTCTCTGCAATAACCCTATCATCAGTTAACTTATCCCCGTTGTGGCGTTTTGAGAAGTCAGGTAATCTTTGATTTCTTATTGCGGTTCCCAAGTAGTTATCTCTTGCACAACTTTTTTTAATATTTCATTTTTTTCAATGTTTATTATTATGTCTGATTTTTTACTGATTCTAAAGTAAGAATTAATGGAGTGTGGATTGCGGTAGTGTATTATATTTTAGTTTCTTATGAGGTGTCGGTTGAGCAATATCGGTTTTGTATAATTGATCCTTTGGTTTAAGTGAGTTAATTAGGTTTGAAATCCAAGGTTTTTGGTGAGTTATGCACGGCACGTCTAGAGATAATCTTGGTTTTGAATAGTACAGTGACTTTGAAGCGTTCTGTAAATTTATTGTTCAAATCATTGGAGGCTAAGTCTGGATCGGGATTGTCTTTAATGAATTGGCAATCTATAAGAGAGAGGGCATTTTCAGACCTTCTGACGTTATTTGCTGGGAAAAAGTTGACGTGACGCTCTTTGGTTAGCGGGGTAGATGGCTCATTATTAGGCTTTTTTGTTATTTTTTTTTTCTATGTTTTTTTGTTGTCTAATTGACCCAATGTGCTTGAAAAAACTAAAAAATTAAAAAAAAAAAAAAAATGTCTTGAATAATAACCCCTGAACTGGAATTGGTTGCAAGTCATTTGGTTAAAATGTTGTCGCTGAGAGTTGCGGTCATTTGACCATCTTTAGTAGGCCAATCCTGGTTGGCCTGTCACTGCATTGGATGAAATCATGCGCATAGACAAGTTGAGAAAATCTCTGACTTAGAATCAGTGTTATGTTTCCACAGGCAAGGTTATTCACCCATTATATACATTTCTTTTTTCATTGAAATTGTATCAGAACTCTAATCAAATGGCAACTGGAAGTATGAAATTGCGACATATTCAGGTTTATAATTATACGCAACAAGATGTTTTTGATGGAGTTCATAGTGTAACGTTCAACACAGAGAGAATCACAGTCCAGAACGTTAGCGAAAGGTACGGGACGTTACTGTATTTATCTAGAGTTAATAAATTAGGAAACGCCCCCCCCGCCTCCTCTCCTGTCCTGCATTATACAATTCTCAATTGTGAATCACCCATATAATTAATGACGTGTCAATGTCTGGAGGTAACCAGGTTTCAGAAAACCATATATGTCAAAAGTTGATGAAAAATACAATTTCAATGTCATTGGAATGTTTATTCGGCTCTAATGTTTGAATGAATAATCAGGTATTCGACATTACTAATGTTAGTTCGTGGGGTGTTTATGTTGTCGCTGGTATATTATTTACACGGGATAATGTTGTTTTGTCCTACAATCAGTTTCATAAAGGGGGTCTTTTAATGATTTATAGAGCTGTTAAAGGCATGGTTTGAAGGTTAAATTATGTAAAGAAGTCAGTCATGACAAAATCCGACAACAATAATAACTAAGACTACAAATGACGAGACCACCGTCGAATACACCACATCCACAAAAATGACTACAAGAAATTACTTAAAACTATAGCAGGGGGAGAGGTTGCTAAATTGGGGTAACACTTTAATTCCGATAAAAGCCTTAATATGTAAATAGGAAAAAAACGGTTTGTTTTATATCACACCGCACGTAGCCAAGGGAGTGAACGGATCTCAGTGTGGTTAAAATAATAGCAAAAAATAATCAATACGTTAAAATGATCATGGGCAAAGCAAAACAAAGAGCACAGGGATTATAACTCAAATGCAAGCTTTTCAGAGGTGCATATGCCGCTGGGGGGAGTAATATAGGGCGCGCAGCATGTTACATAATGTACCGTACCAGTATGGCGGATGCGGTGAAATGTGGCAGAAGCAATGGCCATGAAAGTCATGCATTTGAGTAAAAGTTTTGTTTTATCGTCCTACATAACATGGGGTAGACAATATATCATACAAGGGTAATAAATGGGGTCGGAAAGTAAACCTCATATCAAATAATATAGTAATAAACACATGCAGCAGCGATTAATCCATAGTAAAAAAAAATAAAGTATACATTATCATTTTAATGAACTTAACATTAGCTGTTGGTGTAGTAATTGAGCATAATATACAGAAAGAAAAAGATGAAAGGAGGAGACGATGAGAAATGAAACCGAAATACATAATTCTTGTGTGGTAGTACTATGCGAGGAGCATGTGTGGATAAATGAACGTACTGAAATGAAGCTATGCATACATGATGAGTGTTATCATGGGAAATAAATAAAGTACTCTGGAAATTTACATAGAGATGTACACATTCCAACACCGCGCGCAATGACTGTTGGGAGTATTTATTTCCAAGGTCAACTGTTGTCATGTTAGAGACGGCGGCAAATATCTTAGCGCCCGACTTGATGCAAGTATCACTCATCTTTAATCTTAACAAAACGACAGGCTCTCATATGTGGGGAAACTCGGGTATGGGAAACTCGGATATCGCCGTTTACGATATAGGTCAATTCACGGTTCACGCAGAAATCGCTATGCTGCGACTGGAAGAATATCATGGCCGTAATGCATGATGGTTGTACTCCTTTCTGATAATTATACACTGGTAGATAAAATTTACATCTCTAGCAATTAGGGTAAAAGTGAATAATATATACAATTAAAATGATTGATTACAGTAGTTTTTGTTTGAGACGCCTCAAACTATGTGCAAACACTCGCGAACACACACCAACGATCACCCGAAAGGTCGCGTGTCGAGCGGCAAGAATCCCGGAGGGTGCGGCGTCTTTGGTGCGTTTTGCACAATAGGCATATGGTTGTGAGTCGTCGCAAGTATAATACGCCATCGTAAGGCATGGGAAATGTACGTACTAATAATTGAGTGTGCGAACATCATCGGTCAATCAAAACATTTTTAGGCTTACTGTATTTTTGCGAAACGACACGAAACAGAACCCATTGGATCAGCTCAATCAGGAGGTCACGACACCGCCAACAGCGTTATTTTCCTTGTACAACAGCGAGAAGACATACAATCGCTGTGACCTCAATAGTGGTCGAAACGCTCTGGAAAATGTGCCTGAATTTGGAGGCCCAAAATACCTGAATTCATTAATAAACCATGTGTATTATTGTTTCGGAATGTCAGCTACATATTTATACACGAAGTTTGTCTAATATGATGTGAAAGGTGTTTGGGGGTTAAACAACGAATTAAAAGCGACGAGTACAAGAATTAAGTTTATGTAATTGATATAACGATATATGCAATAATAATGGTGAGCAAAATATTTGAAATACCTATTTTGATAACCAACTCTTTATGTTATTTTCAGGAAATAACCACATGGCTTCATCGATTGGCCGAAAAAGACGTGAATCTGATTGTTGAAAATAACAATTAAAGCATCGCTGAAAAGTGCTGGTTATTAATCAACGCGATATGGACCTAATTTATTACTCTGTTAGTATTTATGAAACATTTTCTAATAGGCTCCCATCGTGTTAAAAATAAATACTACAAACGGAATCGGGAATATCGTCATAGCACCCTCATAAATTCTGATGCTATTATATGATTCAGTCACTTTATTAAGTCTCTCCTCTCTCCTCTTTAGTATTTCACTTTTATCTATTGATGTATGAAGAAGAGAGGAAATAATAAATTCAGACAACCTGATATACAGGGGTTTCCCAAAATAAGTTACCCCCTCCTAAAATCCAAGGAAAATTTCGTTGCAATAACTTCACTAGAACTGCATGATGGAAAATGTTAAACATTATGAGTAAGAGGAAACATATTGGCCTCTGGCACATATCCGGTTGCTTTCAAAAAACTTTGGCATCACACATTCTCCTTTTTCCAAAAATGATGGCGTCAGAAAAATTGCACTTTACCTGTTATTCAAGTCTAAATTATCAATTTACTAACAACGATTTCATTTCCATTTCATCATTGCGGTGTTAAGTAAATAAGCTTAAAACAGTGACACATGGGTAAACAATAAACGAGACAAATATCCAGGGAAAAAAAACGAGATGTAAGCTTTACATTCATCAGTATCAAATAGTCTTTTTCTTTCAATCACTACATTTTTTATGAAATAGGTAACCATTTGAAATGCCATTAAATCAAAATAGCTTATTTGTTTTGTCATCCAGGGTGAGACGAATAATTATTCAAATGTTTTCCAACCATCTGCACTGATGACCAGCATTGTAGTGTTTCACTGGCTTGTTTACTAATTTGCGATGTTCCTGGTTGATGACGTGTTCCGTGTTCGCTGATAATTCCACCACGTTGAGCCAGTTGTCAGTCTCTCCTTATTTGTCGATCTGCTTCACATTTCGACGGTGTTGCTTACACACATTTCATCTCATTATTGTTTTGTTTTGTCTGCAGATTTTTGTCTTCCCTTGATTATGTTTGCCTAGTGCGTCATGGTTTAAGCTTTTTACTTCAACGAAATGATATAAGAAGGGAAATGATCGTTATTGTATATTGATAATTTTCTTCATTTTTGAACCGTTGAATACGGTAAAGTGCACTTTTTCTGACAGCATGTATCTTGGGAAAAAGCGAGTGTCACGGTTGTTGTTGCCAAAAGTGTTTGAAAACTTTTTAATAAATTTTCTCTAAACAATCCAGTTCTAAATGAAGTTATATCAACAAATGTCCTCCAATTTTAGGGGCGACTTATTTTTGGGGGGGGACTTATTTTTTTGGGAGCCCTTATCTGATGTACCGGGCCTAATTCAAGAATTTAAGTACCATCGACTAATATGATAATGGATAATAGTTTAATAAGATGTACAACTGGATGACGTGTATTTGCAGGGATTTATCATACAATGGCGTTGGATACATTGCACGTTACTTTGAAGCATGTAACAATATATTGGCACTTTGTAAGTATGTTACTACTTCGCATAACGACATTCCACGCTTTTTTTAAAGGCTCTTTAATCATGACTAGATTAAAAAAAAACAAAAGTAATAAAAGCGATAACATTTGGGCATCTGATATGGAGTGTTTATAATTCCAATAGCTATCAACCCGGTTCAATTTAACGATATCAGGGCAATTAGGAACATTATGTCATTCACCGAATCTCTGCGGATAATTGTTGCGTATAGAGAGCGCTTTAACATGCAATTCATGACATTTGTAGGATTGTGTGACAAGATTCTCGCGAAAGATTTGATTTTTGCACATGCGATAGCTCTTATACGCGGTACATCAGTTTGTCAGAAGGTATCGCCCTTGCTTAAAAATCAAAGAGAAGTTGCATAGGTTCAAACCGTTGCATGTGGTGTTCAGTAGGAAATGTTTATACGGTACTTTGTGAAGCGAGCAAAGTGTAATATCCTATTGAACCATTTGATGCCATCGACCTGCAATTTGGATGGATTTAATGACATTTAAAGGCACAATACGTGAGTTGTTTCCATGAAAAACCACTTCACTCAAAGCAGTATTTTTGCATGTCTGTAACACGTATGTGGGTATCCTATACCATACCCTACAAGTGCTGAAACTGAAAGCAAGATAACAGAACAAACGAATGGAATGTTTTGTCTTTACTAACTGTTCCTCGGACACTTAACTGAAACACGTAATTAAATGGAGACTCATATCTTTGGCGCACTGCTTTAGTTTTTTTTTACTTGCCTGTCAATTTTTCAGTTTGCAAACAACTTGGTGAATCACTGATATTAATCTTTAAAAACCGACTCTCTTTGTTTGCACAGCGCAGTAATATAATAATATAATTAAAAAAATCAAAAAACTAAAAAATTAAAAAAAAAAGCAATCATTTTCAGCCAGAGTTCTTACCACCGCACGATATATCAGGTTCGAGAAACCGTTTTTTATGGACTTTTTCGACTAACAAAATTTGTAAGTAGACTATTTAGGTTTTCTGTACATAATTACATTTGGCGTTTTTAAGTACAAATACCATAAGCCAACTTTTACTCGACTTATCGACTACGTAAGGACAAAGACCCATTTTCATTTCTCCGCCTAACTTCCACATCGTATTCAAATGTCCCCGTACTCTGAGGCACACCACCGCCAGTGTATATTACGAGTATGTAAACTCGTTCTAGAATGAGCACGTACAAAAGGGCGTCAGCTGAGAATTGCAAGGTTCTGACATTTTGGTCATTTTTGAGTTCACAAAAAAATTATCAACATATAAGTTCAAAATAGTATCTCATAAAATTCCTCACATGTCAGTTAGAATCTTTTATGCTCGGCTTACGAATCACAGACTCATATCCTAATGATAGTTTGTTCATACTTTATCGGCAGACGGTCGGTCGATCTAGCTCGTTGAACATGCTTTTTCGGCCCGATGCATAAACAGTAGTTGCGGGCAAGCTGTCCGAAAGAACAGCGTCAGTGACAGACTTTTAGGAGGAAACGATTTACTTGTCAAAAGCAGACAGCAGACACCATTTGTCCAC
This sequence comes from Ophioderma brevispina, assembly GCA_023653785.1. Lineage (NCBI taxonomy): Eukaryota > Metazoa > Echinodermata > Ophiuroidea > Amphilepidida > Ophiodermatidae > Ophioderma > Ophioderma brevispina. The sequence goes on along the minus strand of JAMKCH010037738.1, from coordinate 1,685 downwards.
GCTTTAAATGTACCTATTTAAGCAGTTTCTTCATTTTCGGTAAATTTTTTTTTTTTTTTTTTTTTTTTTTTTTATAAATTGTTTTTAATTTTTATTTCAGGAAGCTTTCTGAAATCCTCTTTTTCGTATATGTCAGGAAGCCTTTGCTTGACTGAAAGGCGTTGTATTCTTGTAAAACGATATTGTTAATCTTGTACAATTTACGTTGCTGTATTTATTAAAATGGTCGACTAGAATGAATGATAGGTTACAAAGTTTGAATGAACCGGAATTTTCCGTTTTGATGCAATAACATGTGTCGTATAACCGTACGATGATACTTTGTCTAACAAAAGAATTCGGATCCAAATTTTAAAGTATGATTTTCTATATGAAGACATCGATTTGATGTTACCGTACTCACCATAAGTGAATATAAATTGGGGTCAAACATTGAGGGCGACTCCACGGTAACTCCTCAGATGGGTCAGTGTTAATGTTGTTTTCTTCTGTTTTCTTTTCTTGTTTATTTTTAATTTATTTTCAGAGAGATAAAAGACACCCAGTGGAGGACTTTGACAGCATTGTTCCTCTTGATATGCCCACCTTGATATCTGTAAGACTTAGGTAACACTTCACCAATTAGGTCGAAGATTCACAATGGCTTTTATCCACAAGGGCAGCAAGCATGAATGCTAATAATAATCGACATGTTCTGACAGAAACATTTTGAAAAGACTTCTAAACCATCGATAACACTTTATTAAGGTTCAAAATTCAGCTTATTCTCCTGCACTACCGTACCTAAAGTTGAAAAAGCAACGAAGAGTTGTTCAATTAAACGTGTGATTCGATTGTCGGCAACAAACCTATTCGTGTCTTTGTCCGATGAATTCCAACTGTTGGAAAAAGCTAATGTATGAAGATAAGAAAATTTGCCAGTGTTGTCACAATTTGGATCTTAACAGTCACTGAATCAGCTGATCGCATCATGAGATGGTGATGGTTAGCAATCAATATTCATTGTCATTTTCTAAATCACTTATCTTTGCTGTCATCCATACTCATATATCAAGTAACACCAAATATTTACATTCATCTCTCTCATATTTTTAACGGATATTATTCGGATAGATTCCCGGTTTGCTTTTTGGGTGGTGAAGTCCTCACAATGTCTACCAGAAGCGGACCAGTTTTCGTCCTGTAAAAAGACCTTATTCGAAATGAGATCTTAAGAGTACTCCTGGGATTTTAGGATAAGTGCCTTGTATAGGAACATCTTTTTTATCTCCCTGAGGTTAATACCTCCCGACCCTAAAAGCAGAAGAAAAGAAAAGTTGAATCTGTCTTGTTTTCGAACTTGGCGATAGCTGATGTATTAATGGGTGTGTAATTATTTCATTGCATCGTCCCGATATTTATTACCACCGAACGTATACGTTTTCCATGCTGATACTGAAAACTAGTTTGTGGGGTAAGTTTGCTGGGTTTTTGTCGGTTTTGTCTAGCGAAGCATCTGTATTTGCCTGGCTGGTTCTAAGCGTAGATCGATTCTTTGTGTGGTGTTTCCCATTTAGTCAAGTGCGGCTCCGGAACCAGTCCGTTATAAGTGACTGTCCGGCGGGTTGGTTTGTCGCGTTTCTCCTCAGCATTCTTCCTGTCGTGGCCTACGATGTATTTGGAGATGCTTTTTACGGGCGTTTCCA
>JAMKCH010037737.1:0-126480 GCA_023653785.1 Ophioderma brevispina | reverse complement strand
AAGATACAGGGTGATCCAAATTGATGGATAGGGGGACCCCCCTTTCGGGAAGAGATAAGTACCAACATGCCTAACACAACACAGGAACATCCACAGACACTTGATTTTGGTTACCAATAGATGCTATGGTCTTTCTCTTTCACATTGATACCAAAAATATGAGACCAAAAATGCGTCGCATTACGTAACAACGACGTCATAAAGTTCGCATTGTCAGCAAAACTGCCATTTCCACCAGGACACAACACAGTTGAAAAATTCAAGGTTCGCAAAAAGGTTAGGGGAATCAGATTTTCATGCGTTTTTGACTCTACTTGATGAGAAATGGCACTAGTTTTATATAATGACAGCCCATTTTAGAGCTTATAATAATAATAACAGTGTTGCAAATGGACTTTGACAAAAAAAGGGGGGGGAGATTGTGACATTGTGAAAGAAAATCGGCCTTTAGTGGCCTTTCTTTAAGCAACGTTAGCCATACAGAGACCTAGAGGGGACACACATAATAAAGGCAAAATACATTATATTGATCTAGCTTTGGAGTTTTGGAAAAATAATTTGTATCGTTATGACATTATTGATTTACAGTCAACCCCAAACTGACTTCACTAACAAAACAGCCACAAAGACGCCTACCATCAAAATTAACGTGCAAAAAGGAGCTGTGACAAACTTAAAGCCAACATATAAAATGCACAACCCAGTGGCAACAACGCATTTCCAAAACACCACAGGAAAACCAGACTCAGAGGTAAGATATTTATAAAAATTAGCAGAGTTAACGATAGGATATTACCTTGGTGAGGCTAAAAATTTTGTTGCCTTTCTTTCTAAAAAAAGTGGATTGCGGTTCCAGTGGCGGCAGGCCGCACAAAACAGCAGCATAATTCTTCTTGGTGGGGGGATGGGGCAATGTGAAAATTATGCGGGGAATAACGGCGGTGGTATCGTTAGGACCTCAAGGGGTAGACTTTTCAAAAGTCATTGGTTTGTACTTTTATTTGTCAAGTCCATCCATGTGAAAGTGATAGGACGGGGGAGAGGGAAGCCGGATAAAAGTGTGGTAGAAGAGAGGGCAACGAAGGCGGAGACTGGGGGACTGCCGGTCCCTATTGGGGAGCCACTTGTTGCGGGCTGGTTTCCTTCTCCATCACTTGGTTGGAGGAGGACGCCGGTCGGGGGGGGGATTTAACTTATGGGGAAGGGGGGTGTAATTACCCGCCTTGCACTCAGAAACATCACCACCTCGAAACATAAGGCCCATAAAGTAATTTCACTTCAGGGTATGAGTATGTTTTAGACGTTGATGTTCGAGGACACCCATTTATAGTCCAACAATGACCTCTTCTTGCATTAAATATTCAGCATTTTAATCAGTTTCAAAGAAAAAAGAGGCTTGTCCATGGTACCAATCTTGATATTAGTTGTGGTTTTGCACTTTGTGCCCTTCCTTAGTAAACTAAACAGTTAACCATCATACACACAAACACACAGGTGCGTGTGCGGCACACACATAATACGGATCATTGGGGGGGGGGTTAGGACCACGATCGGCTCGCATTTGGCATTGGGGATTTCCAAACGGTTAATTTGGGGGGGAAACTGGTACGTGCATTTGCCTTTATGACAGTCTCTGCACCCATTTTCATACAAAATTCCTCTTAACCTTAGCTCCAATACATCTTAGTAATATCATGATAATTTAGGAATAATTATTGACTTCAAAATCCGTCGGGGTTAGTGGGATTCAACCCCATTGCAAAATAGTCATTAGATTTAAATATCGGACCCAGGCCTAGCCTTTAGTTCAAGTATCGGGTGTGTGACCGTGCGATATGCGTAAGAGCGCCCTTCTACCCTAAGTCCTTCGATTAAGACTAGCATTCGGGTTACGCCGGAAGTTGATCCCCTTTGTTGGCTGTTAGGTTGGCATGTCATACCCCCTGGATCATGCAAGGAGTAAGATAAGAACGTTCAGTTTCATTTTATGTCTTTGTTATTTTTGTGTATGTGGATTAGTTTATATTGCACGGATATCTTACACGTATAGGAGGGCAAAAAGGGTTGAAACATTTTTTAATCGGATATGAATTGGCATGAAGACGAGGTTGTTAGGTTTAGAAAGAGTTTGGCGGTTTATTAGTCTATTTTAAATGCGTTTCACACGATTTGGCGCTCCACAATCTCTTAATATATCAAAATCTAAAGCCATTTAGCTTTTTTAACATACGTAAACTTTAAGAATCCCTGATTCACAGCAAGTGAAAATAAAAACCTGGCCAGGCGAAAGTAGACAAGTTTAATACGAATTATAGCGGATAAATAAAAGTGGTCTTAATTCATGTTTGTACTTTATATGAACCTATCGGTAGCCGAAGGTGGCATAAATCTATTCATGCAATGCCGCGTTGCGACAACTTAGTTTGTCCCCTCCCTCCGAGGGCAAGAGCACTCCTTTACCCATCACGGGGTGAATTTTGATCCACTTCCTTCCGTTATTCCTACTTTGGTTTGTGGTCCTCTCTTTACCTCCCTCCACCTTCCCCCCTTTCTTTCCGTTTCATATCGTTATTTGGCACTGCTGCGCTGTGTTGTTATAGTGCCGGTTTGGCTTTTTTGTTTGGCTTGTTAGCCGTATACACAGTTGTTTTCAAGATAGGCTATACATTTTTATAGTTGTGCCCTATTCTCCTGTTCCTGAAGAATGACATCTCAATGGACAATCGAGAGCTGATTCACGACAATGACACATGACATTACTGAGAAAACAGCGCCAGTCTACCACATAGATGAATTATAAGATTATAATGTACCGAAAAGCCTTTTGGTTTATATTTAAATATATAAATCGATCGACTCCCCCCCCCAAAATCAAGTGAAATTCACACTCTTGTGCAAGTAGTAGTAAGTTGAAAGAACACTTGATTATGGCGTGTAGAAAATTTTATAATGGAATAATAGCCCATGAAGCAATTACGGTATTTTCTATAAGAATGGACCGCCGAACGTGAAAATGATACATTTGAAGTTATGGAAAATGTAGAAAGAAGTGAGATTTATTTTTACGTAATAATAATATAATTACGGCACCGCTTGACACTCTAAAATAAGAGTGAAAACATCAAGCGCTCGTTCTCTGGTATCCACGTAACACAGTCCGACCACTTTAGAACACTGTTTAAAATTTTGCTGTTAAAAGAGGGGGTTTAAAGTGCTGTTGTTTTAAGTTTAAACACGTTAAGTTTTATAAAAAATTTTTTAAAGTGTTTATTTCTTTGGTTTTGGTTTTGTTATTTTTAGTAAATAAAGTTTTAAACAATTTTTTAAAACAACTCGCAATCTTAACCAATGTGTTTACCCTGGTCATGGCTCAACCTTGTTTAAAAGTAAAATTAAAAAAAACTTGTGTAAAAAAATTACAAACAAATGATGCTTAAACTTTAAACCAAGTTGTTTAATTTTTAAAATAGTTGCTTAATTTTTCAAACAAGGTTTGAGCGATGACCAGGGGGTACACAGTGTTTGTTTAAAATTTTAAAACACTTGGATTAATTTGTGTTTACTGTGTGTGGTCCAGTGGTAAATCCCACTCCTAGATAGCGAGAGGCCCGGGTCGAAACCGTATTATTTTTCGTCTTTATTAATTGGTTTCGCATCGCATAGGATTCTGCCAGGCGGGACAGACTCATGCATATATGCATCTCCCCATGAGTACAAATGTCATCCGCCCCAAAAAGGGGGGGGACACAGTCAGTGGGTTGTACTTGTACAATACATTGACATGAATTGACCTTGTGTGATCTGGGTATCATTATATCATACCCAAAACCACGGGGTATGTATTTTCTAAATACATTGGTTGAATGAAACCACTGAATGTTGCCACGGGAATTGAGAATTACTAGCTCCATAGTGTGTCCTTATTATTCAGATTATAGATAAGCAGGATCTCATTATTCAGATAACAGATAACGCAGGATCTTATTGTTCAGATAATGCAGGATCCTATTCAGCGTAACAGATAATTCAGAGTGTTATTATTCAGATTATAGATACACAAAGTCTTATATTCAGATAACAGATAATGCCCAGTACCATATATTCCCGAAACAGATAATGCAGATTATTATGCATCAGAAGCTTCGTGTGGTGTATACGGCTGTGCAGACTAGCACTGCCACAATACACAAATATGGGCAGTAGTTTCATGCGAATGTACTTACTTTTAAAGTTTTTGTTATGGAGTATACCAATATCAAAAAAATTGAATATCAAATATACACAGGGAGATTTAAAGCTGAACTATCTGCTGTGATTTTTCAAGCCAAAAAAGATTCAGTTTGAAAACAAAGGATTCCAATTTGAGTGCGACAATTGGACTTGTAGACATACTTTGCGGAAATACTGCTGAATTTTTGGTCATGGAGGGACCTTTAGAACCTTGTGGTCTTGAATATTTTCAGTGTTTTTCTGAAGAAGATCCCATGGATTCTCTAAATTAGGGGTGAGGACACGTTGAACTTTCTTTACAAGTTTTTTTGTTATGGCCATTTGGCTCCTAAAAATGAATCAGACTAGCTTGTTCACTTAGATAAATTTTTACGTTGGTTCTGTGGAGGGAGGATTAAGTTTTGTCTTATAGGACTTTTCTGCTACTCTTGGAAAACAAAAAACAAACATGATCTTCATCTTGGATTTTGCTAGAAATCACCAATAGGTGCTTTATATATTTGGCAAATAATTGGTGGCAGAAATATATTTTTCCCAAAATTCTCTCAACTGCAGGCAAGGGCAATGCACAGGAACAACCAAAAAGACGACCTTTGCAACCAGTTACATAACTTGCTACAACCTGTGAATGGCACTGGGGTGTTTTCATGCCAGGCATGTGCATGTGTGGTAATATTATTAACATATAGCGGCAACTCATGGGTGGAAAGAGGGTATTCTGGGTTCTATTAAGATCTTAAACAGTAGGTGCAGTTGTAGCTGTGCTATTGAGTGACTACATGACTCTGCAAGGTAAAGACATTTTTTTCTTTATTCTGACAATCATGAACTTGTTTATTTTGGTAACCTATGGTTTTACAAAGTGTGGCAATATAACCAGCACATGGGCATGTTACAGGTTGTCATTATTTTGTATGTGGCAAATATGGGAAAGATAAACTAATTGTAACCTCAAAAATCCATTGAATTTATGTACAACAATCTTAAAATCCATGGAACCCAACCCAAAACGTTATTCTTCAGTGTGAAAAAGCTGGTAGATTCTTTTTAGGAGCCAAAATGGCCTAAATCCACTCGATTTAAAACAGACAGTTGGAACTTGCCCACCCCTATCTATATTCGTTTCTTTAGTAGAGTGTGTCCCCCTAAAAAACAGCAACCTTGGTGCATCTTTTGTCGCTCAAAACAGGCCAAACAGGATTTTTCGTCATTTTAGCAAAATAGTCATAACTTCTTCCTCCGAAGTCCATATGACACCAATTAAAACGTTTTCTGAAAGCCTTTTATCCCTCTTTACAACCAAGCATTACATTTGTTAATATATAATTCTACACTATTTGAATTATTTTTTTTATCTTAATGTAGGATTTTTATTAACTCGCACTGTATTATAAACTGATAATGCTAAACATTATTTATTGGTGAATAAATACCTTTCGAGGCGATATAAGATCAAACTAATTCCTTGACAAAGTTCATGTTACTTAATTTATAAATGCGTTGGGTTGCAAATTGCTTGTATACTCTGAACTCTAATTGGTATGAAATATAATATGTTTTCAATGCAAAACTCACAACATATGCATGATTATTATTATTATTATTACAACACCTTTATAAGCGCTCTACAAAGAAACACAGCGCTTTACAAAGAAGATGCAAAAAATCCCATATACAAAACTTACATAAATACGCAAAGCCCACAAGCAGCAAAGCAATTACAACTGATACTGATATAAGTGTGTCTTTAGTCGTTTGAAAAACATGCTCAGATCAGGCTGATCACCGGGAGACCGTCCAATGAGGCGCCGCACAACAAAGGAACGGTCTCCGGCCTTTCGTTTCGACCGTGGAACCAAAAGCCGGGTGGTATCGTTAGAATAGGCGGAGTCTGTGTCTGTTTTCAGTCGCAAAGAGCTCATTATAAAATTGAATGATGTCTGAAGATATGGCGGACCTTGCAATGATACATTTGAAAATAAGACAAAAATTTTGTACAAAATCCTTTGTTTAACAGGAGCCATGAGGATGTCCATCAAGACAGCAGTGGACCGGTCCCGTCCACATGCAAAAACCAGACGAGCGGCCTTATTTTGGAGGCGTTGAAGCGTTAAGATCGACTTGGCGCAAACCATCATAAAGTAATTTGCGTAATCAAGCCGGGATTAGGACCATCCCCTGACGCGTGTTGCATGCTCCTGAGTGATAAAGCGAGAATACGCCGAGATTACGAATGTGGAAATTGACTTTTTTTGGCAAAAAATTAACCTGTAATACATATTTAATGACTATCAAAGGATTAACCCGCCCAGTTCTTGACCGAACATGAAGGTTGTACGGCTAATTCACCAATTTTCACGCACTATTGTATAATGATGGTGTACAACACGAGGATTAGCAATAACGAAAAACTCATTTTGTCTTGATTAAGTTGAAGGTAATTAAGCATACATCCATTATGAGCTGTGAAATGCACCTGACATTTTTTCAAGAAACGCTGACAATCTCCATCAACCTTAGGATCGAATTCGGCGTATAAGTGGAAATCGTCCATCTAATTCTGGAAGGATATGTCGTTATTCCGAATGATTTCAGACAGGGGTGGTATACATAATAATCCGTGGGTCCAATATTGAACCTTGAGTAATGATATGTCAAGACCTTTCAGCAGAAAAATTCATTATCACAACCACTCTAAGTAGTACGATTCCTTAATACAGTTTGAAGAAAAACAAACTTGACCACCAATTCCAAAATGAAATCCTCAGTCTTTTCTTAAAAATATTTTTTGGTTCGACCGTTATCAAAAAGCGGCCGACATGTCAAGAAGGACCATGACGACGGCTTTGTTACAATCCAAGGACTGGAGAATGTCACTCTGCACCTTGATGAGAGCGGTCTCCGTACTATGATTTCTTTTGTACGAAGACTGAAGTTCCTCGGAGAGGTTGTTGCCGTCAACGATAGTCCATTACCTGACATGACGCCGCTTTTTCAATGACCTGGATAAAAATTTCATGTTTCAACCACCGACTATGCTCTTTAACTCATTCACTCCGAGTGCTTTTCTTGGATTGGGTTAATTATGGATGTCCTTAAAGATTTTCGAAAAACACGGAAGCAGGGAAGTACGAACAATCTGCGTGATGACTGGGAGTAAAGTTTGCAAATTGTCTTTGACAAGTCACGACGGAAAGGTGTCCAGCAAACATGACTTGCTGGGGGACCGCATTATATTTTTTGTAACAATCCTCAGCAGATGTTAAAGCTTAAAATCGTTAAAAGAACTACTACAGGTAGCATTATCATGATAACTTTGCATAGAATGATGAGAGGCCAACTTTAGCCTGATAATTTGCAACCTTCGCCATAAAAGTTTTAAAAAACTATTGGCAAATCTTTTTTAGAATCACAATCGGGAGAACCTTTTTCATTTTTTTAGGTGTGTTTAAGAGCCCATTAATGGTAACATCCATTTCTTTCACTAGCATTGGAACATTTAATCAGAATAGTAGACATCTTAACTCACTAATCAATTTGCAAACATGTGCTTTTTGTGCAATAAATAACCCATGATCCTCCTCCGAATGACTTCTGATATCCATTTTGTCATTCAATTATTGGGTTAAGATAGCTCTTTGTGGTTGCACAACATATGATTAATTAACTCTAATCATGCTAATTTTGAAAACATGAGGTGTTTGTCGAGCATACATTCCTAAGCAATACCAATACGCAATAACCAAAAGACATTTATCAGCGCCCTACCATGGAGTGGAAACAGCGATGTACAGGAAAACATATATACTATAAGGGACAAACAAAAACATGATTATGAAAACATTACACAAATACATTAATTCCTACAACAAAAATAGTAGCCAAATCTAACCCAAAATGACTTTGAAAACACGGCCGGATTCTTACTCAACGTGGTAGCCTATACGGCATCTACACCATGTCTACCGCGGCAGCTACTGCACAGTACACACTGGCTAATTGCGAGGCGGTAGCTGCAGATAGTGCTTACTAGTACACAATTATTAGGTATGACAGTAACGCGGCTACTCTGCTTTACCTACCCCAATCGCTACCCTGTAAGTTGCCCACTGGTGGAGAGAATGTGGATGTTGAAGTAGACAGTACCGGAGTAGACACACGGCTACCACGTAGCTACCCCCCGGTTACCACGACGCCATTTGAGAGTGGATGACAATTTCATGAAATGGGGCGCTATACACTTGGGCTCCGTTAGCATTTTTTTGAACGTTTTTTAGAAAATCATTACGTATTCAAATCCGGTCATCATCAACACCCCCCATATTAACGAACTTGAATAAAAATCAAATATGATGCCAAAAATATCAAAACACAAATTGTCCATGAGAAATACCGCTCGCGCTGAGAGCCGGTGTAACCACGTAGCTACTCCACTACAGTGCACCAGCCGCTCTGTGTACAATATCTCTCTAATGCGCAAAAATACACGGAATCCTGGCGGCGAGCGTCCGTCTCTTGGGTGTGTATCCATGTCTCCTCGGTGGTAGCTGTGTATTAACTATCATGAAGAAATTGGCCGGAATATGAGAGATTTCGCTTCCCTGATGTTTCGTGGAAGATTGTTCAATAAGCTTGGTGCAGCTACTTGAAAGGCATGCGCACCGTTACCGTCCGATGTTCTTGGAATGTGGAAGAATTCCAGTTTTCTCGTAAGAGGGAACGGTAGAATAAGTTGGCGTTGACGGAACAATGAGTTCTGAGAGATAATCGGGAGCTAGAGACTGAAGACATTTGTATACATGACGAGATTTTGAATGATCGATTCTTGATTGGAAGCCCTGGAGCCCGATACACTGACAGATTACTGGTATGTTCACGTCCAACTAAGAATAGCAGTCGATCTGGTCTATTTTGCAGCCTTTGGAGCCGTGTTAGATCGTGTTGAGTGGCTCCCAAACAGCCAAAGCATTCCCATAGTTTCCTATTCTGGATAATATTAGTGATGAACGGCAAGTTTGCAGGTGTCTTGATCCATTAACGCGTATGCGAGATATATGGCGCAGATGTAGCTGATACATTTTACAAGCGAAGATATTTGATCATCATAGACAAAACAGGGTTAAACATTATTCCAAGATTTCTGAGTGCCGTTGTTGGTGTTATCTGACATTATTTAATACAAGTATAACGAGAGAGACGAGAAATGGACTTGTTGAGCCCGCAATGGAAATTTCAGTCTTTGATTGATTAGTGGTATTTTTAAGAAAGCATCCAGTCTTCTGATGGGTTTGATACAGGTTTGCAGCTTGCAGAGAGCATCCTCACATGCACATATTCTTGGGTCAACAGTTACATACATTGGCGTATCACGGCATAGATATGGTAGTGATGTATTACTGCGGCAGTATCTTGCCACAGATGCGTATAATGCTGTATCCTAGTGGTCCCATGATCGATCTTGTGGGAAGCCATATTCCATATTATATGACTGTCTGATGAGATGCGGAGATGCACCCCACTGTTTTTGCGATGGCGAATGTAGTTATTAAACCAGTGCAAAGCTTTGTCTGAAACATGAAAAATCCTATGTAACCTGTGAACCAAATATTGAATTATCTTATGTCCAAATGTTTCACTGAGGTCGAGTCATAACAAAGAAAAAAACGACATGTTGTTTGTCATGGCGATATAAACATCATTTTTTACTCGTAGTATAGGCTGATCTCAGTGGAGTGTAGAGGTTTGTAATCAGAGACTGAAATTTTTCAAGTTTTTCATATCAAATGCTCAGTTAAAGCGATCTGCTGCAGCCATTTTCTGCACTTCATCTTTTTCCTATTTTAAAATGCAGGTTTATTAGCTGTCATTACCAATGGAAACATTTGTATGTTAATATTTGTTGTAGCTCCTATCATTTAAAAAAAGTAAAATGGTGGTTGGACTCAGATTCATGTTGGTGGTATTGCACGCAAAAAGTACAGTGCCGAATTTGTAGTTCCTAACGCCTTAATTTGGTAAAATGGGTAACTGCAGGTTAGTTAATTTCTGGGGTCTTATCTTAAAAAATCTTGACTCTTCCGTTGTGAGCTTTTCAGGGACATTAGCTAGTAGTATTATCCTACCTTACAACAAAGAATAAGTAGTCTTATGCTTTTATTCAAAACCGATGGCGCCTGACACCAAGTGTTGCGTTGTTTTTTGACACACTGTATAGCTTTGCATGCTGTCATTTTTGAGTCTTCGCTGTGAGGACATATCGAGGGTTTAGGGCAAAAAGGCCCCATCTGCAATAGCTGCCACATGTTAGATTTGGTAGGTATAACGCTTAATAACAACACAACTGATAAATGGCAGATATTGCAGATGGGGCCTTCTTGCACTAAAACCCTCGATATCACCGTTGAACCACAGAGTTAGAGTAATTAAAGGCTAGAGGTCAGACGGTCATCTTGAATCGGCGAGCTCACTGGTGGACGCTTAGATGTTTACCGTCCAAGCCCATTACAACTAAAACTTAGGCACGGAAAAATGTTTCTCGTTGATTTCGCCAGGCGACCCTATATAAAATGATCCTTAGATATCCCAGAACATCGTCAGGCATGTGGTTTTGTTCAGAAAATTTACCCTTGCAGAGATCAGACACGGTGTTTTTTGCAGATTTCCAAAATGGCTTCCAAAATAGCGTGGGCTATAGCATGTTCGTAGTTGCTAATGATTTGCTATGACGAGTGTGACAGTAGTACTTTACAGTTGTCGTATTTTAGTTAGAATGGAACTTTGACTTCGGTAAGTGCGAAAACATCATCCGCCTGCTCGTTCGTTTGTGTTATTGGTAATCAGCGAAAATAAGCGTGTTCGTGCCCATTCTAAAGAAATAACCGGGAACAGTCCAGAGGCCTTGCGTTGAACTTCAACGCTTCTTTTAGTTCTGGACATTAGTCACCACGTCAGAGTGGACACTTACGTAAGATTGGAACTTGGGGTGACTCATCCACGTGGAATCGTAACAATATTAACCCTACACTTATTGGACTCGATACTCAATTTAATTCATACTTAGTACAATGATACAACATGTTAAACCTTGCCATTTAACCTTATTTGCAAATTGGTCATCATGATAATGAGCTCATTTTAATAATTTTCAAGTTTGCCTCATTCGGCTTAAACTTGGTGAAAATATCTTGGAAGATGTAATCCATAAAAATGAGGTAATCCAGGGCCAAAAGTCATCCAAGGTCAATTGTCTCATGTTTGTATCCCCATTTACAAACCGCGACGGCAGATGAAAAATGCGTTCCGTGGAACACTTTATTTTTGTACGTATTTCTGTGTCAAAATGTTCAGTGCATTATCCAACATTTAGCGATACCTGCAGCTGTGTAATTGATAATTTTATGAAATGAATTGATTTATAATAAAATGCAATAGTCTCAATGAAAAGGAAGCAAGAGTACTCTGAATTAGAAAACTGAAAATAGTAATTGAATCCATTAGTTACCTTAAGAAATTTACCTGATAATATTCCCCTCAGTAACCACAGCGACTTCGTATAAAAGTGGTTTAACTTGCAATAACGCTGTATATGATCTTCCTTTCACATGACCGACTCATCCATCAATGTTAATTCCTCAATATGAAATGAATTACTTCGTCATGTAAATCAACCACTCTTTTTAATATCGTACTGCAATTTTCTCCTCGACATTATGCCCGACTTACGCACGCTCTGAGCGGCACGAACGACCTTAATGGCCGCAGTGATGACGGAAACACTGAAGATTAATGTCAATTATTGCTTTTCTGTTAAGGCTTTGGATATATCATGTTCTACAGCTAACCTCTTGAGGGTTGTTAGACGCGAGCTATGAAGTCAGCGAGATACCTGGGTTTAAATCTGCATACTATACATGACTAATTAAAGGTGCATTTCGTGATTCCAGCACCTTCTGTTCTATTTATTGTTCACTTGATATCCTTGAGAAAAGCTTATTCCCAAAATTTGAGTTGATTCCGATCTTGCGGTTTTGTGAAATGAGCAATTGCTTGTTTCCTACGGTCATACAGGCCACAGTGCTGTCATTTAAAATACAAAACTGCGGAATTCTCACAGATATGACCGAATATGCAGGTAAGATCAGGTACACATGGATCACTAAGGCTAAGGTTTTTTTCAGAATTGAGATTTCTACACAAAGTTGTTCCTTTAAGCCTCAGCTCCAAATTACTTTTTGTTTCATCTCAATAGGATGAATACTTTTTGAGATATCGCAATTTTTTCAATCCAAGATGGCCGCCGTTACCATGGCAATGGGTCACGTGACTGCTGAAAACCATGCGTCAGAATCGCCGAAGGGTAGGTAAAAAATGCTGCGCTCAATGTGTAAAAATTATATGATAAACTTGTTGAGAAGGAGGAAATATCCTACCAAGCTGGAACCTGTGACATAGACATTTAATTGATTAAAAAGGAACTTGTTTAAGTAAAAAAACTCTTGAAAGCGGACTTACATTATCAAACTCAGGGGAACAGTAATATCTCAAGAACTAGAGGGGCTAGGCACTTCATTTTTTCATTGTTTTTTCTCTATCTCTGGGTGCACACAATGACAATGAATCATAATTATTGAATTCAAGCATTAGGAAAATGTTCATTTGATCTTTTGACCTAAACCATAATTATGGTTTCCGCTGTTTCAGATGTAACCAGACCTTTACCCTACGTACCGTGCTAGTATGTGGCTAGTACGTGCTTTTGTTTTTTCTCAATAGGATGAATACTTTTAAATATATTACTGTTCCCGTATTGACACATCGAAAATTTTACACACCAAGATGGCATCCGTTACCATGGCAACGGTCACATGACCTGACTTTTCGGATGTTAATTTATTCAACAAGTTTTAGGTTGCATACAACTTTGTAAACATTTAGATACTCTTCAAAATATTGATAAAAACAATTTTTTTGAAATGTGTAGTTCAGACTAGGATCCACCTAGGTGCATAGGTACGCGGTACCAGTGTCCCATCAAGTTGCTTCCCGTTGCTCGAATAGTGCGATGGAATGGAATTACATTACATGTATTTCGTTTTTTAGTACCGATTTTTCCGGGATTACGACTACTGAATTTAGGCGTATACCTGGTCAAATATTACACCGCAGAGCAGAATTGCTAATGTTACTTCCACTGGCTCGATTCCTCGATGCCACCCGGAAATAACCAATACTGCAACCCCGTTCACTTATTTGGAAACAATTGGATGTCTTGAATGTGTTCTGTTCCAACTTTATTTTGCAGGTATTTTACTCCATGAATGACCCACCAGTTTCAGGTGTTAAGTCGCTACTGCACCTGTCATATCAAAGTCTTTAAACCTCGCTGTAGGAAACAGCAAAAGCAATACATGTAAGTTGCTGACCATGCCTCTTTTAATATCGTACTGACACGAACGCGGCAGGAAAGGATTTTTACGGCTACTATAATCGTTTTAACATTATAAAACAATACAAGAGTAAGCTCTTCAAATTAAAATTACCAACCGTCACGTACCAAGCACCCACTTTGGGAATTTTAGAAGAAAGGAGTATTCAAGTTCTAATTATAGTCGATCGGCGTCATGAAATTGTGGCAGTTGGGCTCATAGGGGTGCATTAATTTTGCAACACTTGTCAACCCAACCTAACGACCTAGTGATATGCTAAGTTCCTTGAAAATCAGTGGACAAGATGGCCATTGTAGCAAGACCGAAAAAAAGTGAACGCGCCTGTGTTGCGAAAAAATCGAAAAAAAAAATGCAGAGAAAACACGGAGGCTGAGTATAGTAACATGAATAATGACACCCGCAGCGCGTAACGAAGCAACGCGAAAATGAATGAAATAATGAACTAAACAGTCTTTTTCAAGGACAATTTAGTGACGGAGAAGGTGATTTGGAGGCAAGTGATATAGCATTTGAACCAAAAAAAAGCTGTGGGATATCATCATGGTCACTAGGAGGCCAGAAAAGCCGTAGTATGATGAATATTCGCGGTCAGGAATTTTTCATCGTTTTTAAGTACTGGCCTTGGTTCAAATGACAGTGCGTGTGTAAATACCTATTAATCATGTTGTAATCCGTTGCGGCATTGCCTAACATACAAAACAACAGTAGCTTTTCCACTAACAGCAGTGTCACTGTGCAGGGTACAGTCATGACAGTACTGGGTCAACACAAGAGTGTGCTGAATGCACATGATAAAAAGTTAGGTCTATTTGTTTTTCTTCATGTTCTTTTTTTTTAATCAGATGCATGTTGTTGTTGTTTGAAATCTCATAGTATTCCGAGTCAAAAAAAAAATCACACTCAAGTCAATACATCATGAAGCCTTAAAATTACATGAAATGATTATACACACAATACAGGAGAAAATCCCCAGTTAGTGATAGTTGCTTCTTTGATGGATTAAATGATCATTTGTCAGTTATTGTTTACGGAGCATTAAATTGCTAATAAAGGGGCAGGGGCAATCTAAGATTCAATCATTGACAATTAAAAGGGCATTCCTTAATTTACCCCAAAAGAGAAGGCATTCTGGCCAGTTAGCTGCTAGGTGACCGTGTTGTTTGTGTTGTTTGTAACGTTGTTATGGAATTAGTTGTGTTGAGAGTGGGTGTCCAACAGTCACTTAGCTCAAGTGCCTTATATGCAGGCAGAATGGCTTCGAACTATATAATAAAAGTCCAAATGTGAGTCTTCTTTGATTACTGGATTAAAGGGGGCAGTTCTTTGATTACCAATTTTAAGAAGGCCATTGCTAAATTAAAGAAGACAGTCCTTATTTCCCAATTAAAGAGGCACTCTAGATCAATCATTTTTAACAATAAAGGACATTCAGTATTACAATTAAAGAAGCATTCTTTGATTGACTAGTTAAAGTCTGATCAGAGATTTCTGAATATAATTTTTTTAATCTATTAATTAAAAATAGTCAAATTTAGAACTAAGATAGTCACATACATTGCTCAATTCAAAGTTTGAGATGAACGGAGTTTCGTTTTGATTGCAGTAAGTAAAACGTTTATGTGTATATAACATGCCATAGGATACTGGGTATAACAAAATTTCCGGATCCGGAATTTTTTTCAACAAAGATGTGATTTTCTATATGAAAGCTACGATTGAGCTTAGCTATGTCACACAGTGATTAGTAGAGGGACAAGCCTTATGTACATGCAAAAAAAAAACACACAATTGTTGAAATTGAGGGCGCCCTCACCGGGAAATCTCTGAGTCGGCCTTTAAAGGCTGATCGAGGACCATTCCTATGATCAGTTTTCTAGGCGGACCATCTAAACTGGTTGAGGGTGTGACCAAACATTCCACGTAGCTTCAAGTGCCTTTATGCAGGCAAGACTGGCTTTCGAACTATATAAAATTAAACGTCAAATGTTGATGTCTTTCTTGATTCAATGGATTTTAAAAGGGGCATTTCTTTGGATTTACCAATTAACAGGCCATTTGTAATTAAAGAGACATTCCTTATTTTCCCAATTAACGCGGCACTCTAAGATCAAGGTCCATTAACCAATTAAAGGGAGACATTCCTTGTACTGTACCATAAGAAGCATTTTGATTGACTAGTTACAGGCTATATAGACCTATTCCTCTGATCTAGTTTTTAGGCGACTATCTAACTGTGTTGAGGGTGGTGACCAACATTCCACTTAGCTTAAAATCGCACTTAATGAAGGAAGACTGTATGGACTATATAATATAATAAATATTATGCCACGTTGTGGTCCAATACCACAGTGCGATTAGCGCGTACCGCCCAACACTGACACAATCCGCAAATTATATGGGCATTCGGTCATGAGACTCGTCAAAGAAAATACTGTTTTTATTAGTTTGAAGCCATTTTAAAACTATTTTGTCAAGTCAGCTTCTTCTTTATATAATCATATTGGATGGCTTTTTTTTTCGGCTGATACAGAAAATATCGCCCTAGTTTCTGTTATCAACATCAGCCATCCTCCAATATTATTAATTAGTGGATGTTTTCATTGATTAGTGGATTAAAGGGGATTCTTGATTTCCTAATTGGGGGTCAAAATTTAGGTTCAAATTTGAAAAAGGCTCAAATATCAGAACTAACTAAGTCCTCTTTTTGGATCACAAAATGTAACTGCAATAAAAACTGCTTGAATGTTTCCACATACCAACACTCCCTCATCACCAAAAACGGATGTCAAACCGCAATAATACAACCCAATTTAGTATTCATTTTCCACGTGTTAAAGTGTGTGAGCCTTACCAAATTTCGACCCCGATTAAGGGGTCATTTTTAAAGCTTAAAAATGATTTCTTCATAAAGAAAGACCAAAATTCAAAAATACAGTCACCTGCAACGTGCCCCTTTTGATGTGAACCCCACCACAATACCTTTTTCAAAATCCGAAACAGCTATACTAGCGACAGCTAGTCTTGTTTCACATAATATAAACATTTAAATTATTTCAAATAAGTGAAAGCGGTTGTAGGAGGGTACAACTGCAGAGTTGAATATTTTTTTTGCTTCGTTGGATCGAGATCCCATTTGCAGCCTAGCAAAAACAACGGCGTAAGACACTCTCATTTAAAGACAAACTCGAAAGACACGTCAAAATATTTGAACTTTGCAGGATACCTTAGTGAAGATAAGTGTGTAGAATTCTCATAACATATTTTTGAAACTGAAAAATTGGCGGAAAAAGAAAGAAAACAGCAGTGTCAAAGATATAATCTCCATTTAATTACGTGTTGCGCTAATGTCTGATTTGTCCTTGTAGTTGCTTTTGTTTATAATTTGTAGGGTAGGTTAGGATACTTTATTGTTAAAGACATGCAAAAATCTTTTTGATTTTTTGTTTTCAGATTTTCGGATTAGCAAATTCGAAATGCCTTTAAAGTAAATCATCTTGGTGTTGCACATCAAAATATAGAAATAACATGCCCAAAATTGGACAAGGTGATTTTTTCCCGTAGGGTAATGGAAAATGTACAGGGAAGGCCTGTATGACCTTGCCACAAAAACCTGCACAAAACGCTTTGGTGGTTTGTAGGCAACATTGATTCAAATCTCGTTGATGCCTTGTATGCATCATATGACCCTTATTTTGCATTATATTGTACATTGCCGTATCATATTCCACTTTTCCTAAAACTAATACCTATCAAATTTTATTTAATTTGCATCGTATGGGTCCACCACATAATTCTTAAATTGCACAGCGCTACAATCCAGTTATATCAGCGCTCTTTAAATGCATACTATGTTATTTTGTTATGTAGGTACAATGACATTACATGCCACAATTCATCTTGCACCTTGTAAATGTGCATCATGCCCGTCTTTTTATCTTTCAATATCCCCACTGGTATGCGACTTTAGGCAGATCATACCCATGTGATTTTTCAAATTAACCTCAAAAGCATGTCAGATGCAACCTATGTTAGAAAAGAGAGATGCCACTCTATTACGGGTAGTGATTTTTTTCAAAATAAATGATAATAATGTTAAGTGGCGGTTTTAGAAAGGTTTGGAAAACATTTTCTTGAAATAGCTCAACTAAACCGACAGTTAAAACGTTTGGTTCAAATGTTTTCTATGTACAAACATAAAAACTGTTTTACAACATTTTGTCAATTTTTCATATTTTATCCCATTGTTTTATATTTTATCCCATTTTTAGTTTCAACATTTTTGTAATCTTTGTTTTTGCTGAATAAATTGAAATTATCTTCTGGGGCATTAAATGGCCATTTTTTATATGGAACAAGCGTTCGAGCGCTGGTGGTGAATATTTTTCTCATCAGATTGTGATACAAATAATTTCAAGGACCTTCTTTCATCGTATAGACTGCCTCGACACATAAATGAACCAACACACCGCCTTGGAAAATGGCTTGATCTTCTGAAAACTCGTGGAAATTTTACACAACTTGCCTCAGATTTTGTTGTACACCTTGGATTATCGGGATCATTTTTCATTATTTGACAACATCAATATAAAACTCGTATAAAAATACTGATCCTGAAAAATGTTGTAATATGGCACACCGAGTGAACGGTTTTAGCCGACACACACACAAAAAAATCAAAACTTGTTTAGGTAAATCGTGGGACGAGTCTGTGGATCACGAAACGCCCCTTTAAACTCCGAATGCGCATTTGAGCCTTGTCAAACACTTTTAACACAAATAAAGGGATTTCAATCAATGTGACAAATCTAGCTTGGGGCAAGGAGACACGGATTCTATTAACAGTCTGAGCGCCAGGTTAATCGCTTTGACACGGTTGTACTTTTTATATTGGTTTCTCGCTCACGTTGGTGTACAATTTCGATTTTTTTTACAGCTTGCTGTGAATGGTTACGCAGCATTACTAAACATGTGCTTGGTATAGATCATGACAAAATACTGTGTATACTATAGCTATTCAATTTCGATAGGAAATATATCCGTGCATTCTGCAAAAAACTGCGTATCGTGATGGTTTTATTTCACTGAACGTGCCCAGTGCGCACGCACAGAGTAGATGTATAAGGAAAGGAGAGGACCATTTACGGTAGATTAATACCGCTCAGTTTTTATATTATAATAACATAATTTATTTTATTTTGGTTGAATAAAACGATTCCTTCAAGAATTTGTAATACCGGAAACGATTGCAATGGTGATCGTAATCAATATACAGAAATGTTAAAAGAATCAAAGTCCTTACTAAGAGTCTGGTATCCACTATGTTTGGGTAAAATGAAGTTCACAATTAAAGTAGCGTTACAGCTCAAAGATTATGTCCTCACAGCGACTCCAAAACGACAGAATGCAGTGCCATGGGTTTCTTCTTCCGAAATTAAATTCCTTCGAGCAGTCCTGAAAATACTTTTGTCCAGCAGCTCAACGACGGGGTTCTAAATGGTCCCTCGACGACACAAAAACTTAAGCAGTAACTTAAACAGCCGGCTTATAAAAAATCTCTTACGTTTCCGCCTGTTGCAAATGTCCACATGTTGGACCACAAACTGGAATCCTTTTGATTCCAAAAACTGAAGCTCTTAAGCCTTCGGAGACGACAGCATACTAATAGCTTTTACTATCTCTTATGGTGGTAATACTGCTCTGATCTAGCAGCTCTGCAGATCAAACCACTGGCAAAGAAGTCTTGTGAGTTCAGCAGTATTTAGTACATCGTTATCCATTGACATCATTATCCAATTGGATCTCACATTAATGACATCATTGGAAACTATAAACTTATGTTTCAATCTTTCACTTGCACCGTACCTGGAATATCGCTGGCAAAATCCTTGGCTATTAAAAGTAGACTTTCCTAGAAAAAAGTCAACGAGCATACAAGCAGATTGCATTATCAATATAACACTAGGAGAATTCAATTTTTCTCATGCATGATGAAATAAGGTACTTTCCCCTGCTAGAAATCTTTTGTCAAAAGTTAGACAGAGAAAGTGTTTTAATGCGGATACTGTTTAAACAATACTATCAGTATGAATCCTCGAAAAAACCCTGTAACTCCTGTTCGGGCTAGTTTCTGCGGAATATTTCGATGCAACTAATGCATGTTATTATTCTGCAAGTCTTACATTTACTGTGTAGCATTTGTATCGTTTCCCTAACAATTAAGACAGGGTTAAATATCCTAGGTTGAATTACGTTTAAAAATCGTTAAGTACCGCAGTGCCTCTTAAGTATTTTACTAAATTTTCTCAATTTCATCCTTACCATAAACGAGTGTGTCAGCACAATTTTGTTTTCCCTTTTTAGAGGTATTGCCTCAAGAGCTTTCCTTTTCAACGCTATCTGGAACAACTCAATATTTAAAATTTCAATAAAAATAGAATTGGCCTATAATTCATTATTTTACATTTTAATCACCTGCACCTGCACAGAAAGATTCCTGTAATTATTGCAGTGTCTGGCCCAGTGATTTTTATTCCTCTGGTATATAGATCCTTTAGTAATAAATCTTTGTGACCATTTTCATGTAAGTGAGCTTGTGTAAAATTACCATTACATGATTATTTTGGCGTATTTTAGAGTTTAATCTATCCATGTATTGGACTTTTGCAGGCTTTCTTGGGTTTACCTTGGCATGTCTTTTTAGACTTGTAAATTGATAAATAACAATTTAAAAATTGAATAAATATTATAAATAAAATTTATTGGGCATGTCAATGGTAAAGGTTGCACATTTCATCAACAAATCAAATTTTAACAGGTTTGTAACAATTATATGTATCCCAACATACCTCACTAGAGATAAGATTGAAAGCAATCTAATAATGATAAAATCGGTCATTTTAGTAATAAATGTCCGTGCGGACATTTTACTGCCACGTGCAAATGATTGTCGATTCAATACATCCAACACTGCTGTGGTGTAAATTTATCATTTGGAAAAAAAACCTTGATGATTCCACAGACTTTTCTTTCACTTTTATATACATTTGACATGCCAGACTGTTATACTGCAGAATATGTGTCTTCAAGTGACCTTATCGTCTTGTGCTGCTCGAAAAACTTTATCCTCAGGACTGCCCAAAAAGGAAACTAATTACTGATAAGATTCTCACTGGTTTGTTGTTGTTGTTGAACTTCAAGGCTGGTATTCTGAAAGGGAGTCTAACTTTATTTTTGACCCAGGTTTGCACCAGGGTTAGTCCTACATGAGTGGACCGTTTTTCCTTCCAACATGCTCTAAAAGTGTGCTGTAACGAGTGAGAAAATTACTCCTGGATGGGCCATTCCGGCCCATCCATGAGGAATTTTCTCACCTGTTACATTTAACTTTCACAGTATTTTGAAAGGAAAAAAAGGTCCACTCATGTAGGACTAAAACTGGTTTAAACCCAGGTCTAAAGTTAGTCTCCCTTTCAGAATACCAGCCCAAAGGTACAAACTACCACGTAAATATTTACTATACTAGCTTGCCAAATTTGCTATCAATAGGAAGAGGAGACACATAGCCATATGTTGAAATCAAATAAACTAGCATAAGTGTTTTCTTAGGAAAATTAAAGGGGGAGTTAAAGGTGTTTCAGAAAATGTTGCTTAGACTAGGGAGGGAGAAAGTAATTGAAGATGACACCAGCAAAGTAGCCAAGTTGCCATTTTGGCAGACATTTAATATTTCAATGATCATGATGCTTCCCCACAAGATTTGAACTGCAGTATAATTTGAAGAAAATCTGACTGCAGTATTATTAATTTTTTAATATTGATTCAAGCTATTACACCATATAACGATGTAGATTGCACAAAATGATAACAGATTTGTAATCTGGCAACACTATCAAATATCACCAAAATATTTTTGATTGCCTTTAAAATATTCAGAAAGATAGAATATGAGAACATGATATGTAAAGGAATGCAACATTAAACTATACCATTTAATGCACTGATTATAGTGAATGGACGTGTACAAAATAACAACATAATGAGTATCTGGCAACACTGTATCAGCCGCCAAGCAACTAAACTGATAATATTTCATCAAAAACATTAAGATTGATAGAAAGTTAGGCAAACATGACCAGAAATGCATCTTCATACAACAATTTGACCGATTAAAGCCCGCAAATTTCACTATATGAGAAATTGGCATTTTCACAAAATGTCTCTTTTCTGGCAACACCGCCCTATGATAAATTTATTTCCCCAAGCTTTTCTCTTCCGATATGTTTGGGGCCAGGTCTGTTTTACTGACAAGCAGAAAGTCAAAATTCTAGAACAGTGCGCAAGTGGATTTTTACTCTTGCAAACATAGGCCAAAAAAGTCAATTTTCATAGTTGTAAAACTTACAGTGTTGCAAGGTCCAAATCCATAGTAAAGAG
This sequence comes from Ophioderma brevispina, assembly GCA_023653785.1. Lineage (NCBI taxonomy): Eukaryota > Metazoa > Echinodermata > Ophiuroidea > Amphilepidida > Ophiodermatidae > Ophioderma > Ophioderma brevispina. The sequence continues at coordinate 104,371 of JAMKCH010037737.1, read as the reverse complement.
CATATTTTGAGCACAATTTTTGTTACTTGAATAGAATAATGATGGAGCTTGTTGATTATGAAACTAAATTTTAAAAATAGTGTCAACTGTCCGGGCAATAGCACCTTCTGAAAAAGCAAATTTTCATTTTTTTCAGCTCCAAAATAGCTGAAAATTGCCCAAAACACAAAATGGGCCGTTGCTATGGCAACAAGCCTCATTTGAAAAAACAAAGTGCATTTCGGTACATTCCACCCAAAGTCCTTCCACCTCACAAGTTATAGGCAAAATCTATTTTTTGACATTGGCAAGCTATACTAAATATTTAAGTGGGGTTGCACTTAATATTCTGGAACTTCAACAGAGTGGACACTAGTTTATGTGAGATTCATCATACTAAAACATTCTTGCATTGCTTATTATCTGATAAATGTAATTTGTGTAATTGTTATATTCTTGAACCAATAAATTTCATGAATAAAAACAAAACAAATCCAATTAAAATTCAATAAACAATTCTGCTGTTACAAACAAATCGGATCATTTGTGCAGTCGGGATCATTGTGTGCGTTTTTAAAGGGTAGTGGCCTGGACCTTGACATTGGGATTTAAACAGATGTACTAAGAATTCATTTTATGAAACAACCATAGAAACACCATTCACAATTTCAGGTCTCGGTCTGGTCATTTGAAATAAGATATTGTAACATCAGCTGTGAAAACGCAATAAACGTGACTAGATTAATTTTTTAGTGCCAAGTCCAATAAAATGAAACTCACACATTAGCAAGTGAACTGCCTACTGCTCTTGCCACGAAACCTGTAACTGTTTCCAGGAAGTGACGTAATATCTTTCCTCAGCAGCGAATTGTATACACCCATCCGATTTTGCATATTCAAACATCACACTGCAGCGGGAGCTGGGGTTTCCTGCATGAATTCACCCGAACGTACTCAAGCGTGGTACTGACATACAAAAGAATTGGGAAGTTTGGGGTTTAACCCCCCCCCCCGGAATGGCGGATCAATTCTGACCATCACCTGGATGGTAGGATTTGTCTATATGTGATCAAGAAAGCTGCGCCAATGATTCTAGCAGAATCTATGACGACGCGAGGATCACGTCATCTCCTTCCAAATACATAATATATAATTACGGCCGCTTGAGACTCTAAAATAAAGACTGAAATACATTAGCGCTCGTAAACACAGTCCTCTTTGGTCCAGTGGTATTATATATCTCACGCCTAGTATAGTAAGCGAGATGACCGGTGTGAAAGTAATCATAGTCCGGCAGGTATCTTAGTCCGGGCTCCATAGACGACAACGGAATAAAGCGTGAAACTAATGTTGCGTGAAGAGTCAACTAAATCGATTGCCTTATTGTTCACCATTGTTCCCGGACTGTGAGCCCGGAGGACTATATCTCCTGCCACACCGGGTTCGAGACCGAGTATTTTTCGTCTTTATTTAATTCAATGCTCGCCAGTTTCTCCGAGTTATTTGTCTAATTATTCTCTCGGGGGTATCATTTACTTGATCCTCGCGTACATTGAATTGAGTTTCGCATTGTCAGAGATTCTGCTAGAATGCATATGGGCCATCTCCTAAATACATAATATATAATTACGGTCGCTTGAAACTCTAAAATAAAGACTGAAATACATTAGCGATCATTTCTCTAGACACGTAAACACAGTCCTATGTGGTCCAGTGTAGAATCTCACGTGTCGTTTCAGGTCTTTATTAAATTCAATGCTCGCCAGTTTCTTCGAGTTTGTCTATATAATGTTTAAGTACATTAAACATTCCAGTTAATGGTGGTAAACAAGGCACAACGGGTCGAATACCCGGGATTGGAAATTAAAACCATATATGCTCCCCCGAAACTAAGAATATTAATTATGCATGCGAAAGCACCATTTAACTACGCTATATCAGTGTGCATTACTTTCAAGTTAGGGCTTTTACATTTATAAAAAACCGACTTTTAAAGATACTTATATATATTGGATGGCTGAGGTTGATAACAAAAATATCGCCCGAGCCATGATCAATATCGGCTAGTAGTCGAAGACGAGCCTGATATTTTCTTTTCTTGGCGAGGGCGATATTTTCTGTTATCAACCGAAAAGTCAGCCATATTATTATTATTATGCAAAGTTTTAAATTGACTTCAAAACGAATAAAAAGAGATTATTTGCTGAGGCCAGTTTCCCATATTTTGCGTATGTGTGCAGTGTTGGGCGGTACACAACACGCTACTCGCACTGCAGTATGGCACAACCAGATGCTACTAATATTTGGTATCGTATTTTCTATAAACACTAAAGAGTTAGGGCGGGTAAAAAAATAAACAATGCGACAATACGAAATATTATGATGATAAACAACCACCCGCACTTACTGTAGAGTTCATTTAATCTCTATTCATAGAGGATTCTGAAATGTTTCATGTTTTAAACCGGTGTGGAAGCAGATATAGCCATAGTCGGGCTCCATACACGATAACGGAATAAAGCGCGAAACTAAATGTTGCGTAAGAGCCAAAACAGTGCCCCATTCTTTACCTGGTCGCCAAACTATGGTGACGGGAGAATATAATTACTACTTCTACACACCGGTTTCTCTTTAAGATGATTTGGACATCATGTTGTCATATAAAACTAAGTAGTTAGGTGGGGTAAACACGGAGCAATGGTGACAAATACATGAGGTTGGGAATTATACTAGTTTACCACCCGAGCATAAAACACGAAAGCAATGCGATACTGAATGTGGCCCATATTTGCCAGGAGTCAGTCTCCTATTTATTCCAATTCCAAATCAAAGTCTTCCAAATATTTATGTATCCAAATCCATTTTCTTCCAATTCCAAAAGCACTCATCGACCAGTATGTAACGAAACACTTAGGTTTCCCCGCTCCTCAGCATTTGCTAAAGAAGGTACCCCGCGGAATGAACAGGCCTAACTACACATTCTAAGTTCCCTGTTATCATCCTATGCACAATGCGACCATTTATATACTAAGCCGTTGTGTTCCCACTCCCCATAAATTTGGCCAAAGCAGGTACCGATCCATAATATAGCCCTAACTCACACTTGAAGTCCCACTAGGATCCTTATTGGAATACATACAGAATTACAACTAGTTTTAAAGGCACATGCGCAATTTGCTAAAGGAACTGACTCTATCCACTCAGCCTAACTAAGTTACCATCCAATTTTTCATTTATTATATATATTTCTACAATTTTCCATTTTATAAAGGTTCAGATCCATTAATGACCCTTTCTTAATTTCCCCACAAACACAGATTCCAACAGATCGTAGATAAACAACCTCCCCAAATTCTAATTACAGAATAAAAAGTCCAATATGGTGCAAAGAGCATGATAAAGATCAATAAACCAATAAAACCTAAATTGTTGAAATTAAAAACTTTCTACCGGACTACCACATTCGGGGAGGGGGAAGAGGAAAATTTTATAATTGTCCACACCCAGAAGTGCTACTTAACTCCCGCGGTGGCAAATAGCGAAGTGACCGTTCCAGGAGAGCCGACAGCTCCCCGAAAATACAACACCCGATTGGTTGTGGAGTCAAAGGTGAAGCCGATTGGTTCCATACAATCGGTAACCAACTACCAAAAGGGGGGAAAACAAAAAAAAATCAGAAATCATTTCCTGGTGTTAAATAAGTTTATTGCGTTTTGCATCACTTTATACTCTTTCGTATGTAGCAGCCTTCCCACAAATAGAAACTCTATAAGATACGCTAACCTCTGCGTTACAAAGGATCTTCTTGTGTAGCTGTTTTGTCGATCCTTGATGTAATTCAATATGTCTACATATGTATGCAAATACTTTATCTCTGTAAATTTTTGGAGAACACGTGTTATGATATTCGCCATACAAATTTTACTAGACATATTACAACCCGCAACAGGCGGCCTGTGATATTATTTACAAGAATTAATTGATCTTTTCTTCGAAATGACTCTTTTTCCTTGGCATAAAAAACAAATTAGTGGGGTAATTGACGATTAAATGCTTGGTACTTGATAGATAAGATACTATAAGAGCCTGTGACATTAACAGAAGCGGCAATTACGCTTGATTATTATATGAAAAAGTCAATGGTGTGTCATAAATATTTATTGTATTTAATACTTAAGAGCTACTGAAGTGTCAGGTTTGTCCTTTAAACCTTACATCTTCCATGCCTTTGGAATCAAGGAAGGTACAAGAAGTGAAATAGATCCAAGCTCGATAATGACACTACAACAAATAATTACAGTGGTGGTGTTTATGAAAGGGATTTGAAGCATATGACTACACTGTCAAAATGTAAACTTGCCGTATGTGTTTCTGCTTTGATAACCTTACAGAATTCTTCCTGTACAATATTAACAATGCCTCTGCGGGGTTAAAGAAGTGTCAACACAATAACAAAAGATCATATAGATGTGCCACTATTTTTTTTTTTGAATTTACGGTCTCTTCCGGTACCCTGGATGCATCCTCGAACTGCCAGTAAAATACCGTAATTTTAGGGATTTTTAAATACAATCTGATATTATACTTGACAATATTCCTTAAGTAATTAACCAATTTGAACTGATTGGTACACAGTGTAACTTGTCAATAAATAATTCATTTTGTGTGTACAGCTATAGCCAGCCATCAACAAGCTTTAGAACAGACACGCCCCCGTTGAATACATTGTACTTCTATTCAAGCATGATAAAAAGCCTACTTGGAAACCAAATTTATGAAAAAGTGTTGACTTTTATTGAAACCACTTTGACTTTTTCTATATGTTGAATAGTTGTACTACATATCAGTAGGGGGACATCCTAAACAAATATCACTTCCTGTTTGTGGATAAATGCAGAGTTTGATTTTACCATCCTGCATGTTCACAGAAACAAGCCATGGGTAGTGTATTTGCTTTCCTATTGTTAGTGAAAAGCTATGAATAGGCCATGTTTAAACAGCGTGACACAGTATTGATTTTGTAGTACCCGGTACTCACAAGGTCAAGAGGGTGAATTGACCTGTGCTGTCTTTATTTATGTGCCATACTTTTTAAGAAAAGAAATAATGTTTATAATTTAATAGCTTATAATATTCTGCTTGTGAAAAAAAATCCTATAGGCCTTCAATAAATATTTAAGTACTAGTATTACAAATTCCAAGTAAATTTTTATAGGTTTTATTTTCATTTTGAGAAAGCAGTAGTGTACGAGGTTGTGCATACATGGGGCAATTATTTATTGATAGTACACTGACAAGTTACACTGTGTGGTACATTTGTACGTTTCTCTTCTCTTACGTGTACTTTAAGGTTAAAAGAAATGGACAAAATGCCTACTTGTTTTTAAAGAAAATCTAACAAATCTGTAAAATTACAGCGTTTATCATTGGTGTGTGCAAATTTACTGACGAAACGACCACAATCCAATATGGAGTGTCAGGTCAGAGAAACCTCGGACTAGTGTCTTATATGGTATACTTCGAGGTCTAAGTCATATTCACATTTAAATGTGCGTGTTCCGATCGTCTTTGGGACCCCTGATTTACCCGGAAGTAGTATCGATTTTGATATCAGATGAAAGGCCGTATTTTTCTGATTGTCGTCCTGAAATTTGAGCCCTCAAATCCATTTAATTCCCAAGATATAAGCAAAAAACGGCCGCCGTTTTAGTGGTTAACCATCAATATTAGCACAGTATTGAATAGGGCTATGCAACATGCGTTACTGCGTCTACCATCAAAACCGCAAGCTCGTTTCCCACGGTACCTGATGGGGTATATGTACAAGTGCCAGACTCTCATGTCAAGTAAAGAACACAATGGACATAAATCGAAATAGCCTTGATCAAGGCTGTCTGCAAACTTGTTATTTTTCACACTGTACTGTACAATTAACATTTATCTCAATTATTTTGAACATTGTGTTTTCAGGTATGAAATCAGTGCTTTAGTATTTTTAGAGCTACCCTGTCTAGAGAAAGCTTATAAAAACAAATAAAAAGATGAAATTGGTACACTGCCTGGTGATCTGTTGTCCACACTGGCTGGATCCAGGTTCCTACTAGTCTAGGTATAAAACCACAAACACCTGTTGTGGTCAGGCGCAGTGGATATGCTACTCAGGGTTGCATGAGTTGGAATTATTGAACTCCGCTATAGTGGACGCCATGGAACATCGGCCAAATGAAATTGGAGGACCTCAAATTATGTGTTTTAATATGTAATAATTCTTGCGCTTTTTGTTTTAGGGAGGAATATGGCTTCCGCGCCTTTATATATGAGACATTATATCAGGGGGACGTGTGAAATAATAAATAAAGTTAGAGAGAGCCTGAACAAGGTAAATCGCAAAACAAAACGAGTGTTCCAGTAACAATGATAAAGGAAAACGTTGCTTACCGCAGGTGCCATCGTACCATTGGTTTTACTCAAGGGAACCTCCACACTGTAATTGGTACCTCTTTCCACAGACTAAACTGATCGTAGCGGAACACACCCTGCTCCCAAATTGAAGTGTCGATATTTTGACACTGTGGGCTAAGCGCCGACAGACACTTTAACGCGTTGTTTGTCTATTTGAGACTCTCATTTCGACACATTGTAAGTGCTTTTAACCCTTCTCTATTTAGGTTGCTCTTGGGCTTTATTCTCAATCACACATAGCCACTCCTACACAATAGGTATTGGAAGTATCATTGCTGAATAAGTGTAAAATCATGCAGTATTTAATATCTGTTTTAAAATGGTTTCGTGAGAGAAATAGCATGACAAACAGATTTAATTAGATAGGACCTTTTAAAATGTGATTTTAAAGTGCCCCGGTTCAAATATCTGTGAGAAACTTTTTGGTGGATTATAAGGGGTGACAAAAAAAAAAAAAAAAATTGATTTCTATAATTTAACGATTTGCATCACTGAGGGACTACATATGGATGGTGATTTGTAAACAATTACGTTCACCAGCGTCATTAAATATGCGTCCCTTTCATCTATGTTGATGGGGAATCCCACCGGCTATCTGTCTTATATGGTCTCCATTGTATCGGTCACTATCATTTGTTTCGCGCTGTACCCAATGGGCCTCCTCTACAAAGGTCACGGTTTATTCATATTATACCAGATGTGTCGTTACAAGGTCAAGGTTTATTGCGCTATGTTAACGTCCTAGGGCACTTTGCCATCGGGGAACTTGAGTTTTCGTTACACTGGAACCTTGTTATTCGGATGTACATTAAGTTTTATGTACTGGGTGAGTTAAAGCGGAATGACAACAAAGGATGTAATATACTTCTTAGAAACAAACAACAAAACATATGGGTATTATTATTGAAGAAGAATCATGTCAAATGCCTTTGGGGCTTTTAAACTCAATCATATTCAGTGGCGGGGTTTAGTTAGCAACGCGGCAATATTATTGGATGTTTTTTGCGTCGTCGCGCAAGTGTTAACTCGCTAAATTTATAAAGGTTATGCAGTGTACGGGTCGGTTCATTTTTGACTAAGTGGGGAATATTTTTGACTCTTTATATTATCGAAGTATAAAATATCTTCGTTGAGGTAAAAAAAACAAAAACTACATATGAATGTAGAATTTAAAGGCAGGATTTGATGTTTGGCATATCTAATATAGTGTCATATTGATGGGCAGTCCAATATTTTTAGTAGTGGATATACGATATCAACAACAAAATCTTTTTTGATGAAAAGGAGCCTTGCTAAAAAGGGGTCCTTGCTAAACAACAAATTTCTTTCTTTATTCTCTAATTAATGTTGCTCGTCGGTCCCGTACGTTCAAACCGGTTGGAACTGGTTGCTATTATTCTAAACAAGAAATAGGTTCCACCAGCCAAGAACCGCTGGTTACACCGGCGGTTGAAATTTGAAGCGACTCTTTAAACGCTTATCGCTATTAAACGAAATCGTCGGTTCCCTAAATCAGATTGTCCACAAATGCGATTTACAATATGAGCTCAAATAAAACCCACATTCCGAATAAAAATAATTAAAATAGGTAAAATTATTTCTGCTCAAATATTGTTTTGGATCTGGAACAGGGCTTCAGAAAACGTTTATTTGGTGTCATTTGGGACTTGGGAGGAAACATAGAAACCTAGGTTTGCTGAGAGACTTACAAATCATGTTTGGACGATTTTGAGCCCAAAAAAAGATGGCTCGTTTACAATTAGAGTAACATTGTCTGCAGCAGCGATTTGAGTAAAACCATTTACCACCAAATTATTTGTCAACAATAGAGGGGAGAATCAATTTGCAGGATTATAAAAAAATATCCCGGAGGAGTACAAAAGAAAAATCTTGAGTGAAAAAAAATGTTCAATTTCCCAAATAAGAAACTCCAAAGATAGTGGTGTAAGAACCACAGTTTACTTTCCCCCAATCAGCACGCTTTTAATAGTTTTAACCTACAACGGAACTTGGGAACCAAATTGAAACCATAGAAGGTTTTGTTTTTTTTTAAATTAATTGTGTATAATGTAATTATGGCTTTGTTTAATTCCAAGTTATTGTACAGAAAACTTCCGCTTTAGTTCTTCTTGCAATTATGGACTATGAGCATACTGTTATTTGTGCCAAAATAATTATATTAGAGCGGTAAAACGAAAAGGGGTCATCGGAGTAGTTTCATTATGTTAATTTTTTTTTTTTTTTTTTTTTGGGGGGGGGAACTGGAGAACATTGATATGGATGATTTTCAATAACTGGAATTCTTTATGATTGAAAACTATGGGTATTATTAAATTGATGGCAGATATTTTACTTATAATATATTACACAATAGACCGTTTTATTTAAGTGACATGTTTTAAAAAGTAGGAAAATCTATTACCAACTGAAGTGCATGTGTGAATTGTCTGTACTATTAATGAGTTATGGCATACGGTCGGTGTCAGTCTCTCCGCATTGTCATGATTGTAAGCTTAAAGTCCCCAAACAGACTAATTAGTCTCTGCTGCAAGATTGACGTAGTTTCTGAACCCAAAGTCCGAAGACACCAAATAACAATCTTCTTCTAGCCTGTTAATCCCGGTAAACAACCAGAGCAAACATTCAATCAAAAATAACGTTCACCTTTCAAGAAAAATCTTCCGCTGAATGTATGGTTTTTATTGACTCACACTGTATTATGTTTTCAATTATTTTGGCAAAAGAAGCTGCACTTGACCATTTAATTATAAGTCAAAATGGATCATATAGTAAACAAGTTGTTCAATGGTGATTATTTAGAATGCCTTATGGACAATATACCCCACACCCAAATGGCGGCCATTTTGGAATACGCCAGTATAATATGTTTCCCCAAAGGAATTCTGGTAATTTTTGGTTATAAAATGTTGTCAGCACTTCTACTTTCCAAAAATATCAAAATTACTTGTGAGTACGCGACTTGCCATCGCCTCCATTTTTAGAGCACTGTTGAGTTAAAAAACCTTACAAATTAATAAATTTGGGTTTTGGTAACAAATTAAAACAAATCGTCAACATACCATCAATATCAGTCAAAGTTATATTTATACAGTTACTTTACATTGAATGTAAACATTCTATAATGATAGTAAATAATAGGTATGTTGCAATGAAAGGTGTCACATTTGTTCAAAATAATCATTTGTAGCATATGTACATAATTTGTATATTGCATCATCATTTCCTCTTACATTTCCTGTATTTTGTAGGGAAAATCGAAACGCAACGGCGGGCATTTTTCCGGTTTCTGCCCGGTTCCAGGCGCATTCCAATATGTAATCTCTCAATCTTTGAATCCTTTAATCCGATTAAAGCAATATTCGCACTATTTTTGGAAGGCGCCCCCAATTTTTCAAAAATTTGGACTATTTCACACGGTTGCATTGGTAACGGCTATAAACTATAACTGTGATGGTTTAATCTCGAAAATGTCTATGTGTCCAAACGAAGGAAATATTGTACTAATAAATTATTATCGGGGATCCCCGATAATAATTCACGGCTGCTGGAAACGGCCTTTCCAATGTTAAGATAGCCGGGAAATAGCGCCATGTACGTGTCTACGCTCATCCATTAGTTGTTTTAATAGTTCGGGCCAGTCAAGTTAGAGGTGGTATTTTCTCGAGGTGCACTATTTCCTCATTACGGACATAACTTAGCATTTCCACTCTGCCGTTAATTCTAATCTGGGAATCCCATTCTAATTACAAAATCGCTTATTTGGTGAAATACGCCTTGTTTTAGTATTCGCGTTCGCAGGTATAGAGTACCCTAGACAATTACCAACGACCGGTGCAAAAAGAGCAAATGTTTTGAAAATTGGGGGCGCTCTTCAAAAATGTGCCAATATTGCTTTTAAGTAATTCCAGCAACCTCGATGATTATTTGAACCGCGTGGGAACCGGACCGAACCGGAAAACTCCGCAGTTGAGTATTGAATTGGTCCCTAAATGAATTGGGCCAGTGGCCAATATAATAACCTTAACTCTTGCTGTATAAATGGAGAGAGGGGAGGGCGAGTCGGTTGAGATTGATATCCGATTTCATTACGTCAAAGCTTTCGCCCCTCGGGCTTCATCGGTGACGAACACTTTGACTACTACGATAAATTAACCTATGACCTCCTGGTGCGTTCTTTTTCGCTGACGGGAAAGGGGGACCGTAAGGACTATACCGATTGGAAAATGTTTTTTTTTCATTTCAAAAGCTAATGAATTAGTGTTTTCATATGTACCATTCATTTATATACATACATTTAATAATAGGGTAAAAATAATGGCGATTTGGGTTTCGGTTTTTGAGACAACCTGCTACCCGCCCAATCCAATCGCTTGAAAAATAGTGGTACACCTATTGGTTGTTCTGGTAGCAACGAATGAGAAAATGTATCTAATTATGGTACATGTAAGTATATAAACAAACAGCAATTTATTTAGTGGTGTTTAACAGGTAGATCCATAGAACGTATTTAGGAATTTGATTTACAAACTTGATTGAATCATTGTTCAAGATGTTAAGGCGATGAAAATACATGACGCTAACCGTGGCGAGTGAAACCTATTACACGATTACTTTTCTCGACAGGGGAAAATTGTAAAACACTCACCTTTCTTTTTCCGTGGCTTTGGTGAAATCTATTTGGCGTGATTTTTTACATTGATATTTGAACAACTGAATGTGCTAGAGTGATTTTTTTTAAAAATATGGTGACAACAATGAACTTTAAATAAATATGGGGTCATTGGGTGACTTCGAGGCTGAACATTAGAGTCTTTACAGCCTTACATTAAAGATATCGACCTGGGAAAATACACATTAAGCAAGCTAAACGCACAAGTAGAATTGACATACCGTATGTTAGTTCAACCTGTGCATTTAACTAATTTATAGCTAAAGTAAAACCTACATCACCATTTTTCTAGTCTCGATAATGTGAAGTTACGCTCCAAAAACACCTATAAATTTCCCCATAGTAATTGACAGTAAATCTGTATATTAAAAAACTGTCTTCAATCTTCCGCAGATTTTATATTTTTTAGATTAAAAGGCAGCGTTTTTTCCCCTGCAAATTAAGCTCAATTTTTTTGCGAAAGCCCGAGCAGCCTATGAAAGGAGCGCGAATCCATACCCTGATGGAAATGTATATTACAGTTATCAGTGGTTGCGTTTTGATGTTGGAGACTTCAAATCGATCAAAGTTCGAATAGTGCGAAAAAAAAATGCATGGATATAATTAATATCGTTAATTCACTTTGCAGGCCGTCTGGAGGGGTTGCAATACAATTATACCGTTCAGTCGGTGTTGACATGTAACGTGCCGCTTGTTATTCTCACGACTGGAGGCGAAATCAGGGAAAGGTTAATTCCTGGTACGTGTAGTAAATTCCAACCCGGTGCTTTGGACGAAGGTGTGCTTGACTTCCCTGGTTTTATTTACATCGAAGTAACCTGAATTGACTAATGAGAACTCAATTTTGTAGTTGATTTCTCTTGGGATAAGCAAAGAAGGTTCGGCTGAGCTACAGGCACACGTCACTTGTGAAGAAATTTACTTTGCTAATTCACATGTTTTGCCTTTTGATTTTCTCGCATTGAGATATATATATATCGTGATTTCCCAAGAAACAGAGATGGAATTTAATTTATATGCAACAAGCATTTATTTGCAAGTTTTGGTGATATTATCATTGTCTGTGGAAAGCACGTTCCAGTTCGAAATGACGATATTACACACGAACGATGTGCACGCTCGCTTCGAGCAATTTGACAAAGGAACCGTGAAATGCGATGAAGTAAAGGCAAATAAGGGAGAATGCTTCGGCGGGGTAGCGCGCAGGGCAACCATGATAAACCAGATACGGGCTGAGGTTGATAATGTCTTATTTTTGGATGGAGGAGACCAATTTCAGGGCACTCTTTGGTTTTATTTGTACGAAGGAGAAGCGGCATCATACTTCATGAATAAACTTGGCTACGATGTCATGGTAAGCCAAAAAAGGTAGTACAATTTCAGATTGTTTTCCATCTGTTATTAAAAGGTAGCACATTTTGTCAACTGCACAAAAGTATAAGGAGCTGACCTTTAAGTCTTTTGTTATCACAGAGTCCTCACAAATTCACACGGGTATCATTTTCAAAGTTTTTCTTTTTAAGCAGTTGGGAAAGCATGACGCCCAGTTACTAAAATACTTCGTTATGTTGTCTGACTTTTGAATTTGAATTCGATTAATTACTTTTGAGGGTTCACACATATTGCGGAAATTGTTCGATGTTTTCATATCGCCTAAAGAACAAAGTTTAATCAGGAAATATTACCTGTAAAGTCAAACAGAGTCATGTCTTGATTTGGTCTTAAGGGAAATCCTGTGCGGAAAAGGCAACAGTTTAAAGAGATACTAGGACATTTCCAAAAAAATGCACACAGGTTTGTTTTGGTATATTGAGAATGCTTACCAATGTATTAATTCACATCTGAAGTGAATAAGCTGAAAACGCCGTCTTTATGTGTTATAAGGATAATTTAGTATTTTCTGTCGTATAGTATTTTCTGTCGTGCACGACAGAAAATCGAAGCATGCTTCTTATAACGCCGATTAAGACAGTAGACAAATTCAAAACATTTTCTTTTCTTTCTTTCTTTCTTTCTTTCTTTCTTTCTTTCTTTCTTTCTTTCTTTCTTTCTTTCTTTCTTTCTTTCTTTCTTTCTTTCTTTCTTTCTTTCTTTCTTTCTTTCTTTTGGGGTCAAATGTCATCCTGACGTAACAGGTTAAAATAGATCAAATGGTAAATCTCAAGATGCTTGTAGACCTCAAATGAAAGATGAAATAATGTCTATGGCGTCCTTTTCACAAGTTCCACTGTTTAGAGGTCAAAGGTAAACACGCTTAACTAACACGTGTTATTTGAACATGTTTTTTTTTTTTTTTTTTTTGAGATACTAGGACATTTCCAAAAAAATGCACACAGGTTTGTTTTGGTATATTGAGAATGCTTACCAATGTATTAATTCACATCTGAAGTGAATAAGCTGAAAACGCCGTCTTTATGTGATATAAGGATAATTTAGTATTTTCTGTCGTATAGTATTTTCTGTCGTGCACGACAGAAAATCGAAGCATGCTTCTTATAACGCCGATTAAGACAGTGAACAAATTCAAAACATTTTCTTTTCTTTCTTTCTTTCTTTCTTTCTTTCTTTCTTTCTTTCTTTCTTTCTTTCTTTTGGGGTCAAATGTCATCCTGACGTAACAGGTTAAAATATATCAAATGGTAAATCTCAAGATGCTTGTAGACCTCAAATGAAAGATGAAATAATGTCTATGGCGTCCTTTTCACAAGTTCATGTTTAGAGGTCAAGGTAAACACTCTTAACGAACACGTGGTTATTTGAACATGTTGCAAGACAAAACAGCTCTACTTGAGTTTTGTTTGTACTTGTTCGGCAATAAAGCTCCAAACGTTTGTCTTAGGATGTTCTACAACCCCGCAAGTACAAATTTAGAGTAATTTATTATCAGGAAAATGGGTTTCATTCCTCTTTAAAAGTGCAAAAAGAGATTTCACCAATATCAGTGTCCTAAAAAATGATTTATAGCTCTGCTGTAAAGTTTTCGCATCAAAAATTCCCCATCTGAGAGCATAGCGAGAAATGTTTCTTTGGCGCCCACCGTTGCCCTTCTCCTTTCGTCTAGGCGCCCATCCGCCCTTCAGCCTCTTGGTTCATTGCCATCTAAGCACACCCCCCTCACCCCCATTTATCTTTCTTTTCCGACCTTTCTGTCGCCCCATCACCCGGTCGACTCTCGTTGCGTGTCTCCTCTCCTCCCTCCTCTTCTCCTCCTTCTGCACCCCCCCTCCCGGGTTCCTCAAAATCGCGCGGTGCCCATAGATGATCTACCTCTAACCAATAATAAAGTGTGGCAGATAAAGACCTCATCATGTTTTTGAGGAGTTTTCCATCCGAGCAGCAGTGATGAATTCACAGATAATGTAGGTAGAGGTTCGACAGTCGCTTAATTGCTGCAAAGGTGACACCTGTAAATTTCGCTTAGTGGTCACAAAATCCCCCCTCTCTCTCATCCCTCCGAGCTCTCTTGCTCTCCATCTACTTTACCTCCAAGGCCAAGACGTGGTAACTTATGGCTTCTTAAAGAATTCCGGATGTGCCATTTTTTTACGCCGGGGTGGGTGGGTATAGGTAGTTGAGGGTGGGATCCGAAAAGGCGAGCTACCTATAGAGGAAATGTAAAAATTTTCATCAATAAGGTATATGAAATTTTAAAATGGAGAATTTCACGAAATAAGGGGAATGGGATTTTTTTAATGGAAGCGAATGGGAAACGCGATTTGGTTTTCGCCCGAAAAAAGTTTAATTCTCCATCATTTTATATTCTGAGAGTAGAAGACTCTTGAAGTGCCGGTGTGAAGTAATCATATTCCGATAGGTATCATAGTCCTGGCTCGCATAGACGACAACGGAATAAAGCGTGGAGCATAATGTTTGCGTGAAGAGTCAAGGACTAGATCTCCGCCACAACGGACCAATCTTGTTGTTAATATGTAATCAGTTGATTAACTTTGTTATGAGCCGTTGCATTAATTTGTTGGCATAAGATAATAAAATAGCACACAACATTACAAAATACGCAGTACAAAGGTCTCACCATCGAACTGATAACATATGTGACACACTTAATGATTAATTTGCTATTTTGCTTTTATTATCCACCGTATATTACCTACTGTTATCCACCTTAATGTTGTACTATGATATTTCAGCCATGTACTGATCTAGACTTTGACTTAAAGGGATTAGCATTGAATCAAATCCTCTTAATTGTACTATTCAGGTTTATATGTAAGACCCCCAAAAAATTAAACGCAGGGCATGTCCTAAATAACCACCTAAGTTACAAACCATTGGTCTATGCCTAAAAAACTAAAATGATATCAATAGTCTGTTTTGTTCTGCAAATTTTGAAACACTTTCGTGGCTCCAGTGTGATCAATTCGCCAAACAAGTCCATTTTACGAAAAATGTGTCACATTTTCAAAGATTTTGCAACTGAAGACATTATTAAACGATTATACAATTACACAACCATGCATCAGGCCATGAATTAAGTGACACACACCTTCACGGGAAGAATCGGTCCTTTGCACTGATGGCAATCAATATGGTTATATATCCTTTATTGCAAACTTTTAAAAGGGAGAAGATTTTCTTATATGGGTTATTGTTTGCACTATGATCGCTGCCAGAAGGGTATCAAAATTTACGGAAGAAAATAACTATTGATATAATGTTTTATGTTGTGTGCAAAGACCAATGGTCTGTAACCTATCGGGGTATTTTAACATGCTGCGTTACTTTTTGTTGGGTCTATATTTTAATTTAGGTAAATGATTACCAAAGTGGCACTGAATGTAAAAAAATAAGCCGTTTTTTTAAATCACTTTTGACACAAATACTCGACAGAACAATGTGAAAACTGCGAGGAGATTGCCTGTGTTTTTTTCCTCCTGCGACAGTATAACTCTCTCTTGCTTCAGAGTTTTGGTACTATACATTCCCCTCGGTATTTAAACCCACATAAAAAAAATCAAAAACTTAAAAAATACAAATTTTAATAAAATTAAATTTATTCATCGCCATGGGTCCAACGTTGTTGTTGTCTAGGTATTAGCTATGTGCCTGGTGACATTCAGGACCACTTTCCTCTATACAATGGAGTAGCTCCCACAGTAAATTTATATTAGATGAGTAGCACCCCGAACCCCCTGTTTAACAGAAGTGCCCTTTTAGGGACATGTCCATTCATGGGAGCAACTTTAAATAAATTGAACTTACCTAGAGTGAGACCTCATTAAAGTTTTTAGGTCGTCTAATTCATCGTGAGAGGTAAGAGGAATTTATTTTAATGGCCCAGGTAAAAAATTAGGTAAACTCATACGATAGAAAAGTAATGTGGCTAGTAAATAAATGTTGACCTAATCTATTATTCACATTTAAGATATATTGGATGTTTCAATAGATGTATCAGATGAAAACACCCGAAATTAAGCATATGGAATGGTTGGAGGGGCTCCATTTTTAAATAATTATTTGGATTTTTTTTAGTGTTGATGCCCCCCTTAAATCAATTTTTCATGGGGCTTGTGGAATTATTCTATTTCATAGTATTCCATTGCTATCTTTAATTTATCTTTTATACCAATATTCTACGATTAATCAGTGTTAGAAATCCTGCGCGCAGCGAGACATATCGTTAAAATTTACGTTTAGTTATGTGACAATTTTGTCTAGAAACACTGTTTTTTAAATGTTATATAGTTAGAAATGATATTTTAAAATTCATTATCAATTACAAAGTAACACTTAATTATTCATTAATAATTGTGAAAATTAGAGTCAAAAGCTTATTAGTTTTTTTTGAGATATAAGTGTTTAAAGCTTAAATTAAATACCGCAGCTTTTAGAACACTAAAATAAATAAGAAATATCACGAGGAATTTCAGGTCCCGAGGCTGACAATTTATCGCCCATACTTGTTGAAACGAACTCCGATTGTTGCCAAACAACAAGCAAAAGAAAGGTAATTTTTCCTCATTTTAAATTTTAAATATTCATTTTTAGCCCCTCCAACCCCATATTCCACTAAATTGTACTGGCGGCCATATTGAATTAATTGATTACGTGGTTACAGAATCATATGTCAATTGGTCGCAATGAATATTTTAACGAGATAGGCTGAAAAAAACTACAACTTTTTGAGTGAACAACATATGAATGTTTTGTGTTTTGATGACCATTTTGATTTTTTGCGTTTCTACAAAAATGCTCAAGGTTTCTCGTCTGGCATCCATCGGATTCAGAATCAGCATAAAAACTGGTCTAGAAACCGTTGAGAAACATTGTATACCTACTAAAACAAGGTTGATATTAGTTATCAATGAATTGGTAGCCTGGACTAATAGTTATAAGATTCATGCACTCATTTTGTATGAAAATTCAACCAGAGATGGCCAGACGGCCAGAGATGGCACACCTGTGAGACCGTTCTATACGAATAATTAAAATTTGGTACTGAAATATATCCATTTTGAGAACGACAACGGAATAAAGCGTGAAACTAATGTTGCGTGAAGAATCGAGTGCCCAATTCTTCACTGTTGTAGTTGGACTACAAGTCCAACGGTCTATAAAAAGCCCTCTACACCGGCTTACCGTGTAATTTTATTTACTTTATTTATACGAAAACATTTATGAATAAATTTGAGACCGTTAGCTTCAACAGAAACATTTTTTGTTAGACAAAACAATTATAGTCACGAGGAAATAATTTAATATTTCATCTTTGAATTCAAAGGCTTTAACGAATACTTTCTCCAAACTCTTAAAAATCTAGGCAACACAAACATACCGCATACATACAGGGTGAGTCAAAAAAAACTTGACCCTGATTGTGACCGCCATTTTGAATTTTTAAGTAATATATATCTAACCTATTTGATATCATCTGAAAGCAGGTTTCATTATCTTTAATTTACTGCAAAGATCATTCACATCGGTTAGGTATAGCCCGAGCAACAGTCGTTTGAATCAATTAGTCGGTTTTTCTTCTCTGTCCACGGATTCACATTGAAATGAACGGCGTTCAGCGAAGGAATCCAGTGTCCAGATGAAAATCATGCTATTTATTCACTGCAGATTCTTGATTCGAAAGATGTAGCTCGGCCCATACTTAACCGATTGAATATCTTTGCAGCAAATTAAATATAATGATATAAGCTTTCCGCAGATACCACATTGTTAGATATCTATATTTAAAATTCAAAATGGCGGACACCTTCAGGGTCAAGCTTTTTTTTTACTCACCCTGTACAAGTGTATGCATCATCAAACCACACACGCACACACAGCACGACACCCCACACACACACACACATACACACACACATAGGTTTTTTTCTGCCCATTATGTGTTGAAATCGCATTTTGGACGAACCTGATTTGAGGGTATTTCGTTTAAATAGTGATATTTACGGATAGAGCAAAATATTATTGAAATAATTTTCTCACTTAAAAGCAGTTTAATAAAATGAGCTTCTAAATCAATTAATTTTGCTGCTTTTTAGGTTTTTGTAATATGAAATTTATTTATCTTTGGGTGCCAGCCATTTTTTGCTCGCACTGTATATAGTCGTACCTGGGAACTCACAGAGGAACTACTGTGTGTGTGTGTGCGCAGTGAAAGCAACACGTAACCGAGTGAGAGTCAACACAGTATCATAGGACTTTGCCAGGTTATTGAACTTTACGTGATATGCATTCACACCGGACTCTATTCAAGGACTATGCAGGATAACTACTCTAGCTTGATAATTTTTAAGGGGCACTCGTTCGAGTTAAGTAAATATGTTTTTTTGCGCTCACATATTTACTTTTGGAGTTGTCTTATGAAGCTAGACGAGTAATATTTCGCAGTTCGATAATATCAATGGTATTTTGTATATTTTATACCGCTAGTCAAGAAGTTTAGAAGCTATCGGCTTAGTTAATGATTATGGTATCACTTTGGTCAATTAGATATTTGCACATTTTTGATAACTTCGCAAAACTTCAGTATGTCTACAAGTCACGAATGACAGTGGATATGTTAGGGAAAGTTAGTGTGGACATAATTCGTAAGATGAATCTACTGAAATATTTTGGATCCAGGAGTGCGGTTGCTATCTATAACGAAAAGCTATATGAAAAAGGACATAGAGCACTTTTGCAAACTGAAAACAAACTGCATCCTAGTAGACGATGTACTTGCACACATGCACACGCTCGCCAAAGGTGTAAACGCACGCACGCACGCACGCACACACACACACACAACACCCACACACACACACTCACACACACTTTCTGTTGAGTAAAGTCGTAGTTTTTTTATGATTACTTCATTTAAATCTGAATTCATTCAAACCAATTGCCATGACGCCTTAGACACTCTTTCTGCTGATAAATTATGACATGCTCATAAAGAAGTTTACGGACCTTTATGATACACATTTTCCTAAAATCAAAAATAAAATAAACGTAAATAAACCTTGGATTACTGTATGAATAATCAATCGATTAAAACTAGAAAGAAATTGTTCATCAAATTCATAAAACATCACATTGACATAATAATAATTAAGGTTTATTTAATCTCAAATCATGGCCTGTAGGCCAAATTGCTAGAGAATTTACAACTTATTAATTACATGACAGAAACAATGCAACTTAGAGGCAGCAGCTTAAACAGCGCCATATTGCAACATTCAAACACACATAACGAAACACACCGAATGGGGAATGCAAGCTTTCATGGTTCCTTCGCCCATACCAAATGAACCATGGAGATAGTAGAATTTAGGTTTTACTCAATATCTATTATACAAATTAAATCCCAAATTGAGTTCCCGAATTAAATCCAGCAATCCAGCAAATGGCCCCACTGAGATTAGAACCGAGGACCCAGAGGCAAGCTTGCTAACCACTAGACCACGCCACTTTCTCGAATATAATAAACATATGTTACATACAGAAATCAATTAACCAGCCTAATTAAAACTTCGCGTAAAGAATATTACTTCAATTAATTCAACATCAACAAATACAACATAAATAATACATGACAAACAATCAACAACATCATCGGCAAAAAATTCCGACCAAAGGCTCTTTCCTATTTTCTGGATGGCAATACCAAGATTTCAGACCTTGAACTCATCTCTAACAAGTTCAATTCCTTCTTCCTTCTTCGCTAATATTGGTCCTGAATTTGTTTCTAAGATCCAGTATTCTTCTTTATATTCTGGTTTTATTGGTGATCCCTATCCCAACTCCATCTTCTGGAATCCCATCGATGAAAAGGAGATTCTTGGCATCATCAGAAATTCAAGAATGGTAAAAGCGCGAGCTCTGATGATCTTAGCCCTTCGATTGTAAAGTGTGTCATTCCCTTTATCTCCAAACCCGTTACCTACATCTTCAACCTTTCCTTATCAACACTATCTTCCCCGCTCTCAAGGTTGCGAAAGTCATTCCTGTATTCGAAAAGGACGATCCTTATGTCTTCTCCAACTACCGCCTTATATATCTTCTTCCGATCTTTTCCCAAAATCCTTGAACGCCTATCTATAACAGACTTAATAATTTCCTCGCCACTTCCACATTCTTCACGATAACCAATACGGCTTTCGCAACCAAATTAAAAAGTCAACATGTGTCTTTTGGGGAAGATTTTTTCGGTGTCGGAAACCTAACGAAATGCACTTTCCAGATGTGTATTAATTTGCATGCTTTACTCTTTTCTCTTTGTGAAATAGAGAGCGCTTTGAGGGTTCTCTTGTTTGAGATACTCGGTATGATCTACGCCAATAATGTGCACCCTTTTGTATCCAAAAGGAGCAACTTTAAAATTTGACCTCTGTTCAACTGAAATTGACCCGTTTTATTGGTTGGTGCTGTTTTTAGCACATAAGTCTGAAACATTAGGCTGTACATAGTACAAACTATACCTTTTTCTGAAAAATAGACAAATAATGCGGTATACTATTCAACATGATTGAATCAATAAAAAATGGACCCCTGTGCAATCTTGTCTAGACCCCCTCAATACCACATTTGCTGCACTTAAGATTCACGTTTCAGGGGTTCCTGTCAGGCTGTCTACATATTTAATTACTCAAACCTTTGTACTCGAAATATGTTACAAATGTCTGCTAGCTCCCGGGCTATGACCTGTGTGTATTTTGGTCAGTCAATCTACATCACGTTTTAAAGCGACTGTACAGGTGTGGAAATGAAGATCATATATAGTTGTTCATAGGATTTCCTCAGAACTGCCTGTCATTCCTAGGAGTTGTGCTCCCGCCCATGGTCCTCTCTGTTACATTCATAGACTAAATGGGCTTCTTCGTCTACTGTAAGCTTCCCTCTTTAACGGTCCATGGCCGATCGCAAATAGCCTCGGCTCCAGTGACCCCAAATTTTACCGGAGGGGTCAACATTTTGGGGTACAGAAGAAGCTACTATTTTTCTCATTTGCCCTGTGAAATCGCAGTGCTAAAAAGGATGTTTTTGGTTTGGATGATTATGAGCGAAAAAGGGCCCCCATTTTTGGTCGACCAATATTAATTTGACACATTACTCTATGGGGATTACAAAAATCACGTTTTTAGCTCTCACATAAAAAACGGGTTGAAATATCGGCGCGAACTTTACAATGGGTTGATTTGGGGTGAAGGCCATTCTTTCTATCAAGATGAAAACTTTATTACTTAATCGGCCATCCCCCTTTAACTTTTGGGACAAGAATGGCATTTTTCAGTTCACTTAACAACAGTTTTCCCTGGATGATGTTCCTATCAATGTTCGAGTTCCAACTGAGGTAGACGGTCTCTTATTTTCCTGAACATGTCCCGATCGCCGCGATGTTTGCAGTACAATTTCTCAATGTAAATTCTGTTCCACGTTTTCTTGTATAACACCTTTTAATAAACACGCACGTAATTTCAATGCATGTGCGGATGCATCGTCGCCCTTCACATAAAAAAAAAAAAAAAAGTGAGTGTTTTTTGTAACATCCTTAATGTCAGCAATTTACAGATTTGGGTGGGTTTATCACCTTTGTAAAATTCTTTTCCATACTATCTACAAATTGGGTCTGTGTGACCCATAGAATGTATATTATATACTCTCTTAGTTCGTTAGACCGCTTGCACATCATCCCGCCTGAGGATCGATACCCGATGATCGTAAGTGAGGGGGGGGGTAGTCCCGTGAAACTCTTAGTACCGGTTGCCTTGTCCGACGTTGTATATATCTTATCGACATGTTCACAGAGAGTTGAAGAACGTGCTATAGTACCGGCGGCATGTAATACGAGCCATCTATATACACTCATCAAGAATGTTACATTGAGGATGTTTACGCTTAACGTTGAAAGACTTGGTACCACTGAAGTGTTGTATAACATATTTCTTTCTGAATATACACAATATTCAATGACGATGTATTATCAATGAATTTGTTGGCAGGTACTAAGATTGAAATTGTACAAGGATTTATTGGCTCAGTCCGTATTAGTTGCCCGTGCAAGTAGAATGCCTTTGATTTAATAAATGTAATCCGAATTGAGATCAGAATGCAATCAAAACCCAAATTAAATCTCGAAGTAGGCCATTGGCGTACCATATAAATACGGCACATCATCTTATCTTAATGCATTGTATCTCTCACAACTCTCTTTTCCCTCTTTCTTCACTTTCTCTCTCTCTCTTTCTCTCTCTCTCTGGAGACCTGTATGTTTAAAGCTGACACCATAGAATTAATTATCAATAATAACATCAATAATAATAATAATAATAAATCAATCATAAATACTTCGTATGTTTTATTTTTAAATGAAATCGTCATCCAAAAATTATTTTGGTGACAGGCTGTTTTAACAGAATAAATCACACTACCATCACGAAAAAAATGTTTGTAATAAGAATATGTAAGGGACTGTCTGGAAGAAAATAATTAAATTTTGTCCTTGTGGGGTAATACTTAAAAGAGGATCACCGGGCTAAGCTTTTGGTTAACATAATCACTGGGTCGATGGGAGCGGACATATTACCAGCAAATAAAGGAGGTATGCGATGGAATGTGTAGATATTTTAGGACGGATTTTTATATTGTGTTCACAAATCTCACCGCTATTTCAGCGAGTGTATTATATTTTTTTTTTTTTTTTTAAATATGAATTATATGAAAAAAGTGGAGACCAAATTATTCACGCCCCGCGAAAAGCTATTCAGCGTTTTGATTAAGCAAAATAACTATAGTCAGTTTCGGACCGAGTTCTCCATATTTTCCTTAAGTCCCTAATCGCTTCAAAACACACCTGGCAAAAAATACGGAGCGGACCCCCCTGCCTGGTTAGTGGTGAATTGCTCCTAGATTTGTACAAATATGCCGCTACCTCACTCTTTGCGTTGATTGTCAGATGTTCCTCTATGTACGTAAGGATATATTAGAGTAAGGGTTGTCCGGTAAGTATCGATACTCCGTTTTCTCGGTCGTTTCGTGCGTGCAGTCCAAAATCACAGTGGAGATCCGTCCTTTACCAGCGACAGTTTCACCATCCAGGTTGATCAGGCCCTGGACTCCTTTGGGGACTTGTAAACTCACAGTCACTAGGATGTGGATAATGGTTTGTGGCTCTCCACATCGCGTTTGGTGAAAGTTCTACTCCGATCTGGTGAAGGAAGTTCTTTGTACCACCAACGCCAGCTCTGAGTCTGGTGAGGTTGACCCATGCTTTCCTATCAAGGCCAGCCCATAGCCGCTAGATGGGCGTCCCCACAACTGCCCTATGTTCAAAGGCCGAGACGACCATCGCCACACATCCGTCACCTTCGCAGATGACCGAAAGGACACCGTGACCCCCCACAGCGTCATGGACCGGGTAGCAAAGTGACCCCGCGGGACCCCCCGATCCCCACAGGGTGACCGGCGGGGACCATGCCACCAGGCCCACCACATCTCTTGGCGAGCCTGACCGTCCGAAGGCTCCCCCAAGGCCTGCCGGAGCCACGCCAACAGAACTGGAAGACACCCCACAGGCGTCGCCAAAAGCCACCACCACCATCTCACTGAATCCCAGAACCATCAATCCCGTGTTGAATGCACCCGCGGCCCACACTGGCGCACGCACCCAGCGCGGATCAACGCCAGGCAACATTCGATGCAGCAAGGCGTAAAAGATTCTCCCCCTTTGGCCAGCCCCGCGAGTCCTACCGGGAGGCCTACACAACGCGTCCCGGCACCGACTGCCCCTTTGTGGCATTGATCGAAAGCGAGGCCGCGGCCCACACCGCGCGCCAAGGCACCTCGTGTCGGGCCCATGTTGACGCCCTCTCAATCCAGAGTGATACCATTCTCTCCTGCGCACATTCGACCCGCAATGTGGCAACAGAGCCTACGGCCCCGTGGCCTGCTGGCCCAACAAAGCACCACCGTGGAAGAATTGGCCTACAGGATTTAGTCCCCCTGCAACCTGCTTCCAAGACCCAAAGTAAATCACAGCCCCTCCAAGCTCCGTGCCGTCTGCGCATGAGCACCGCGAAAAAATGGCATCCTTCCTGGCACTCCGAGACTCAGTCCATGCACACCGAAGAGACTGGGCGCCATGCACCGAACCCCTTGGGACACCACCCCAAGCCGCGCTTTCTACTTCGTTGCCCACCTGATTTCCCCAGGACTAAAGATCCGTCCCGATGAGCATCATAATGACTTGTACCAGCTTGACATCAGGGAAGACCTTGATAGCTGAGGAGACCTCGACTCCAGACTGCACCAGTACGCAGCAGTTAGGTCGTATGAAGACCGCTCAAAAATTCTGCTCTTCCGAGGCTTATCCCGACGCCATCAACCAGTCCCGCCATCTGATCACCTTTGACCTACCTCTTCTGAAATCCAGCTTGGGCGCGTGCAAGTTCGCCTCGACCGCACATCGACCCCGCCGAGCACCAGTCGCTCAAGCAGCTAAAGATGTGATACAGCACGAGAGGTTTCTGCCACTCCCTGGCTCACCCGCTTGCATCTTGGCCGCAGGACCGCAATGACCCCCGAAGCCCCCCACCCGAAGGAACATCGACGCTCCCATGCAAGTAGAAAAGTAAGACACGGAGCCATCGCACAGCCCCGGGCGCCACATTCTCCAGAATTCCGTATGGATGTTGTCACCGCCATGAGCCTTCCGACCCCTGAGAACTCCAATTGCTTCGGCGATCTCACCGCAGGTGAACGGCCGGGACATGGGGCCCGACGGTGGAGAGGCCCGCAGAAGCTGCCCAATCTCTGTACCAACAGCTATTGGGGGTACGTGGTGAGGCCTTCTCGCGGCGGCCCTTTAATTTCACATCACCTGTTGTGGATAACTGATTCAACAACTTAGTCCACACTCGTGTTTTACAACATCCTGTTTCTAAAATTGACAAAAAAAAAGTTGGCGTAGATTGAAACAAGCGTTTGAAAATTCTCAGACTGGAATACGACCGACGGTTGGGGGAAAAAGGGATGCGGCCCGATCGATTGCGTTTTCACTTTCTCCGTGTCTTGAGCACCGAAGTACCCGACAAAAACTTTCATTTTTCTCGCTCTATGCTATATGTTCGTACCCAACTTACGTTATACATACTTCAAAACAAATCTAGTAACGGACCTCTAATGCAAAAAATCTCCATAGAACCCTTCGTTTTCCGGAGATTTTGAGATTATAGTTTCTTTTGCTGACATGCGCTATGACTGACTATACGTTAACTCTCTCGGCAGTCGCTAATTTAGATAACACTTTGCGCAGTCTTTGACACGATCTCACCCGTGGGAAATCTTACCCGGACGCCGTAAGATATAGATCACTCTATGCCCATACACATTAACTGACTCAATTCATGCTTAACCGCATTTTGATGCTATCATGTGCAACTTATAATCAACACGGCTTTTGTTTCTGGCAGGTCATGTACCACTCCCAGGTCATCCTGCCCCACTGCGCAAAGTCTTGATGAAAGATCACCTCCTGATATTGACGTCATCTGCTAGTTGGAGTAAGCTTTGACAAAGTCAGTCCATTCTATCCTCCTAACAAATTACATATTTAAGGTAAAATGTGCGGTCCACTTTGGCATTGGATGTCTTCATTCTCACAACCGTTTCCACACGTTTCAGTTCAGGGGGCGTTTCCCTCATGGATTCATGTCCCTGTCGGTGTTCCACAGGGCTCAGTTTTAGGGACTATCTCTTTAATTTGTTTGTTCTAGATTTAACGGCAGACCATATCTATTCATGTCTTCCTCAAAATGCGGATGATACTTTGTTATATAGGCCTTCCGTTCAGAAAATGACATCAAAATCAGGCAGACAGATCTAAACATATTGTTAAGCTTCGGACCTGATATAACGCCTGAATCCGTTTCTCTGCAATACAATACATACTTAAAATACAACAATACTATTTATGGTACTCAACTGTGCAAATCCCAAGATGAAGTTTGATATAATTTTCACGTTTATAATGTGCTTTACAACTTCGGGCAATGCGTTTTGCCATGGAGAATGCATGTGAATTGGTATGCTGAGAGATCTAGACATGTCTTTAGGTGACAGTGCAAAAATGAAATCCTAAAATTAATTCCGGGTTGAAAGGGTTAAATGGTGTGACATTAATAAAATGTCACTAAACCCTGATAAATGTAAGGTTATGCGTCTGAGCAAGAAAAAGGCCATCTTTTCTCAGCCCTGCTACAAAATCCTCCAGTCAAATGTGGGTGTTGTGCATTGTCATAAATACCTGGGCATTTTTATTTCATCAAATTTGAAATGGGGGGATCAAGTTGACTATGTTACTGCTAAAGCATCCAGGCTTCTTGGTTTTATTAGGCGGCTGATTCGCTGCAATGATGCAAATATTTTAGTTAAATTATACTCTACCCTTTGCCGTCCTATTATCGAGTATGGTATCCCAGCCTGGATGCCATACCAGACCGGTCATATTAAGAAAATTTAAAATGTTCAACAGAGGCTTGCTCGTGTTTGTATTCCCGCTCCCGGGGGGGGGGGGAGCTTACCTATGAATCTCGCCTTCAAAATTTAGGTCTTAGTTCATTATCCAACCGCTTTCTGTACACCTCAATTGCATTTGTTAGTAAGTGTCTATATGGCGTTTATGACATTAACCCCTTTGATTATATATCGGTGAATACACGTCATGCAGACACTCTCAAATTTCGTCATACTTTTGCTCGTACTGATTGTTTTAAATATACTGTTTTTAATAGGTTTCCAGTTCATTTTGAAAATCTCCCCAAAAATATAAGAGACAAGCTTGTCATTAACTTAAACGGCTTCCTTTCTAGCCTCAAGTTTCATTTAAGAGAAAGCAGATGGTAATTTCCAGTATTTTGTAGTTTTTCATGTGCAATATATATTTTTTAATTTATCTATCAAGCATCATGGTTTGAGTTGGATTGTTCGTAGTTTTTCCACTGGTTTCTGTTTATTCTCTTCTTCTGTGTTGTTGAGTAGTTTTTGGGTTAGCCACTTTGATAGTGTCATATGCCACTGTTTGGTCTATCCCCGCCAGGCTACTTTTGTCTGTCCCTTTGTTTTGTACCTCTAGTGCAAATGATACGGACTCTCCTTTGCAGCTATGATGAAATGAAATGATATGAATTACACTATTTTGCTACTTTGATAATATCGACACCTGACCAACTGAACAGGGATATAAAATGGGATTTGTGACTGAGCTTCAATTAGTTCTCTTCTCTTTATTGGGATATGGTAAAAAAAAGTTATTTCATAATATGAATATATAATCACAGAATATGAGTGTCGAATAAAAGGGGTACAATCCTATTAGATACCCACGTTGTGTTGACAATCGCCAATTGGACAAACTGTAAGTGTGACGTTTTATTGGCCGAGACGTCACACTAGCCTGAGCTTATTGGTAACATGAACGCGCCCATCAGTTCTCTGTTTTCATTTTCTTCTAATTAGGCTTATTAATTTATGGTAATATTGTTGGGAATCGTTTCAGCATATATAAACCAAATTTAGGTGTTGTCTCCCTTTAAAGTATACCATAAAAAATCTATCGGTGATAAAGACAATGGGCATGTCTGCCATAAGGACACGTCTTTAAAGGTACCATGGAAAATGCAAATAGAAAATTGAAGTGGTTTGTGTCAGTTCTACATGGAGGACGACAAGAAGAGCATCACTATTTGGGTTGGGATTACATCATTAGTGAAACTATTGATTTTTCAGAGGATAATAGAAATCCAGGGATGGTGGACTCCTACTTCATGCCACTGACTGAAATCACTAGTTTCACCCCTGATGTCACTGCCTGGTGTGTATTCCTTTTTTTTGGTCCCTGTTTATTGGAATGGAAGCCCCATAAATATTGGGACTAGGTTTATCATCTTCATTTCCTGGGACCTTTAAACGTGTAGATAAGATATTTGAAAATTCTAATTCAACGGTATTTTAAAATTACGTTTTTTTTGATAAACTTGAAGGCTTACCAAAATGCACATCAAAGCTTAAAACGCATTAATTGCTTAGGTCCAAAAAGGTTTTGGGCGGGAGGATGCTTGTAGATTGATGAGAAATGCTCTCTAAATGCAAATCAGCGAAACCTCTTAACCCTACCAAAGAGGCAATCACTCATTTATCCTAAAGAGTGAAAATCCATTTACGAATGAGCACGTGAACATTCCTTACAAAAGAAACTGTTGAAAAATCATTCGAATGTGTGAAAAAAATTGACGACCTTGTAGCAATCCTTAGCCTTACCGAGGAAATTTGTAACTTTTTGGGAGTGAATGTATAAGGAATTTCACTCTTTTGGAGATTGACGTTTTTGCTTCATTTTCCATTAGAGAGTATTTTGCGAGTTTCCCCACCAAAAAAAGATAACAATTATGTCAGAAATGCTAGAACACTTGGACAAACAGCAGATAAGCTATAATACAATTCCATCAGATTAACCGAGAGAAACGATTTTGTGAAAGTTTGTGACATCGAAGCGGATAGCTTGCATGCATCTGACTGAAGTTGAACGCACTCATTCATGATACTAGAGCCAGGAATTGAATAGAATTTGAAGGCATTTGATTATCTTATTGATCGTATTGTCATCATGCCTGCAGTAACATCTCCGCCTCCAATTCTGTCAAATGCAAAAGGTATACTACTTAATGTCACAAGCAGTAGAAACGTTCCTAGTTGTGATAGTTGACGACATATATTTATTTGCCATAATTAAATGTTACCTCTCTATATGGAAAATGCAAATAATCTGTCTTGAAATGGTCATTTTGCTAAAAAATATTAAAAAGAGAAACGTTTGACAGAGAAATGTACCTTCTAGTTCACTTTATTTCAATTAATTTCGCACCAAAGTATAAAAAGCGTGTGGCGATACATGATTAAAAGCACATGCAAAGTTCAAGATGAAATTTAAAAGGATCAAGTAAATCAATATGCATTTTTGCAAGAGATTTGGGCTACCACAACAACGCGACGCATGTAAGTTGTTGGTAACCTTATGTTGCCCCAACAAACAAAAGAATAATAATACATAAGAATTGCTGTAAAATGTATAAATACATGTAGACAAATGTAAATGCATTACCGATATCTGTATGGGCAAGCCAAGCACATGTTTTAATTATTATTATTTACTCACAAAAATGGATTGAAACAAAAATGAATAATGTTGTCGACTCTAAGACGAATACAGAGTATAAAAAAGGTAGGAAAACGAAGTATTGTACAAGGTGGCTAATGAACTCAGAGGAAAGTGGATCTGATGTTCCTCATACATCGTTATGTTTTAAATTGTTTTTGAGTGTCGAGATTTGCAGGATAACGTGAAAGTCTTAAGTTTTACAAAGTAAAAATAAACGCTGGATCGAAGCATTGCGGAACTCCTAGTAATGGAAGCGTTGGGTGGATGCTGTATGTTGAATACTACGAACTACTTTCCTTCCTCAGAAGATAATTATGACATCAATGAGTTTTGTGTACTCGTATGCCCTAATCGTTATAAGTTTAGTGATGCGAATTTGTAGTCAAAAGTGTGTCGGAAGCTTGCTAGATTGAGAAAAATTCCAAAAGTGCCCAACGGGGGGGGGGGGGGGGTATGATCAAGGACCGTTTTCACAGAGATTGTTATTAGCGTTGTAGGTACAAATGCTTAGCCTTAAAGGCAAAATTTAGTACATTATGTTTATAGACAAAATCCGACCAGCCAAATGATGGTCAGAATGATCAGCATTATGGGGGGAGGCCATCCAACCCCAAACATACCCAATCGTTGGATATTTTTATACGTCTGGACCACGCTCTGATTAAGTATAATTAAAAGCTACACTTAATCTGCACCATTTGGGTCAATCAAGCAGAATGCAACCCATACTATGGCTGCCCAGTGACGCGTGTTGGAAGGGTCAAACCGGGTCGTGTATTGACGCAAGGTAATGAAATTATTTTTTAAGCTTTTGGATAGGCAGGCAGGAATGCGATATGGAGGGTGTTGATTGTGTCATCACCTTTGAAATAAGGAATTACTTTTGTCACTTCTAGTTTTGAAGGCACAGTCGAGGTATGAATGTGTTGAAGATGCAGACTGGGTAGACATTATTAGCATACAACGGCCTCTCTTGTTGTACCTTTAAAACTGGATATTTTAGTAAATCGCGGAAGATAATGTCTGCAGATACATAATATGCAAGGATAATACGTTTTCAAATTTCAAATACGTTTTAAAATTACGCGTGGATCACTGATAACCATCATAAACACTAATACAGTAATGCCGACAATAGAAAATACATACGAGTTTATGAGGTATACAGAAAATTCTGATTGTTTCTGCTGCAGAAATTCCATCTTTATGTATAATTTTGCATTTTAGCATGAGATAAATCTTTCAAAAATTGGGGCGCGAGAGGGAGGGAAAACACATTTTCTGAAGATACTTTTTAAAAAGAATTAGAAAAGGACAGTTTATACCGATACAGACTTATTTTTATGCTTTATTCTAGACCAAGGAATAGTAAGTTTCCTCCTACAAACTTAATCAACGTATCCGATGGTGTATGTATAGGATAAGCATAGATGAGATGAATTCGGGGATACAAATTGCACGAGCCGCTTTAGCGTGAGTGCTCACAGTGGCCCCGCTTATGCATATATTACTGTATTAATGCCTCCAAGCATGCCAATTATATCCCCGCACTGCACTCCACTAATACTTAGCTGTAATAAACACATGGCGCATTATTTAATACACCATCAAACATAAATACAATATTAATAATCTGTTCTGATAGATTTTGGATAACTTTATACAAATATTATAACTATGAAACATTGAGTTCTACGAACTTTCAGCAAGCACTGGTTGACTTGCATAAAGTAGCAAGCATTTGGAGACAAGTGTGAAAAGTACACAATGTAGTATTGATTGAAACTACGAGTGAGTTACCAGCTCAATAATAGGTAAGCCTTTTGGACATAATTGCCATGATTACAATGGACGTAGCGTTACGCATTAGTCAATACTTACTTCACGAATCGGATTTTGATGAATAAGCGCAGTTGATTTACATGCCGATACTTATTCATTAAGTTCTTGCATGTATCCTCTATTTGTAAGGTCAAATCGGGCGTTATTAACACCGCAGATTTTAAAAATAGACAATTGGAGGACCTACTGCCGCTAGTTGATTGTTTTTTTAACACCATAGAAAAAGATTCTATTTTAAAGGTATAGACTCTGTAGAGAGTGTCAATTTTATTATACTTTATTTAACCATCAATATACAGTGGCAGCCATAAACCTTCGAGTCAACACGATGTTTTGGTCATCACTTTGACGTCAAGAGGAGAACAAAAATTTGGGCGCCGTTGTCAATGAAGCGGGGCGAAAAATCCGCCCGTTTCTTCGTATGTCAAAAAAAGCAAAAATTAAATGCCTCTATTTTGTTAATTTTACATCAAATTGTATTATTTTTCGGGAATTGTGATGTATGTACTATATTATTGAGGTCAGTCAAACTGAGGTTGACAAAAAATATGACATGTTTCCCTTAACAAATTACATATTTACGGTATAGGTGGGTCATTTGGAATGGATGTCTTCATTTCTCACAAATCGTTTCCAACGGATTCAGTTAGGGGCGTTTCCTCAGGTGGATTATGTCCTGTTCGGGTTCACACGGCTCGTTAGGGCCATTCTCTTTAATTTGTTGTTCTAGCATTTACCAGACCAATCTATTCATGTCTTCTCAAATGCAGATGATACTTGTTATATAGGCCTAGACGTTCAGAAGATGACATCAAAATATCAGAAGATATAACAGGATTGGTAGTCGGAACCGATAGAACGCTGCGACAGCTTGCAAATAAATAAATACTTGAAAAACATTCAGATTACTATTGTGGTATCTCAAATGTGGAAAACAATCCCAAAAGATGAAGTGTGGTATAATTTGCACGTTATCATGTGCATTTACAAACTTCGGCAATGCCGGTTTTGCCGTGGAGAATCATGTGGAATTGGTATGCTGAGAATCTAGACATATGTCCTTTAGCTGGACAGTGCAAAAATTGAAAATCCCTAAATTAATTCCGGGTTGAAAGGTTAAATGGTGTGACATTAATCAAATGTCACTAAACCCTGATAAATTAAGGTTATGGTCTGCGAAAGAAAAAAGGGTATCTTTTCTCAGCCCTGCTACAAAACCTCCAGTCCCAATGTGGGTGTTGGCATTGTCAGAAAACTGGGCCTTTTTATTCATCAAATTTAATGGGGGGATCAAGTTGACTATGGTCCTGCTAAAGCATCCAGGGCTTTTGGTTTCTATTAGGCGGCTGATTCGCTGTCAATGATGCAAATATTTTAGTTAAATTATACTTTACCCTTGCCGTCTATATCGAGTATGGTACCCAGCCTGGATGCCATATCAGACCGGTATATAAGAAAATTGAAAATTGTTGCATCATGAGGTTGCTCGTGTTTGTTATTCCCGCTCCCGGGGGGGGGGGGGAGCTTACTATAATGCCTTCAAAATTTAGGTCTTAGTTCATTATCCAACCGCTTTCATGTAACCTCAATTGCAATTGTTAGTAAGTGTCATATGTGGTTTATGACATGAACCCTGATATATCGGTGAATACACGTCATGCAGACACTCTCAAATTTCGTCATATTTTGATCGTAATGATGTTTTAAATATACGTTTTTAATAGGTTTCCGTTCATTATGAAATCTCCCAAAAATATAAGAGACAAGCTTTTCATTAACTTAAACGGGTCCCTTTCTAGCCTCAAGTTCATTTAAGAGAAAGCAGTTGGTAATTTCCGTCTTTTTGTAGTTTGTATGTGCCATATTATTTTTTAATTTTATCTATCAAGCATCAGGTTGAGGTGGATTGTTCGTATTTTTCCACTTGGTTTCTGTTTATTCTCTTCTTCTGTGTTGTTGGAGTGACAAAAAAAAAACAAAAAAAAAAAAAACTTTTGGGTTAGCCACTGTGATATGGTCACATGCCAAGTTGGTCTATCCCGCCCAGGCTACTTTGTTGTCCTTTGTTTTGTACCTCTGTGCAAAGATACGGATCTCCTTTGCAGCTATGATGAAATGAAATGATATGGATTACAAATTTTGCTACTTTGTAATATCGACACCTGACCAACTGACCCAGGATCATAAAATGGATTTGTGACTGAGATTTCAAGTAGGTTCTCTATTTATTGGGATGTGGTAAAAACAAAGTTATTTCATAATATGAATATATAATCACCAGATTGAGTGTCGAATAAAAGGGGTACCATCCTATTAGATACCCACGTTGTGTTGACAATCGCCAATTGGACAAAAGGTAAGTGTGACGTTTTATTGGCGAGGACGTCACAATAGCATGAGCTTATCTGGATAAACATGAACCGCACATAGTTCTTGTTTTCAGTTTCTTCTAATTAGCTTATTAATTTTTTGTAATATTGTTGGGAATCGTTTCAGCATATCATATTAAACCAAAATAGCGGTTGTCTCCCTTTAAGTCTCCATAAAACAATCATGAGTGATAAAGACAATGGACATGTGACATAAGGACACGTTTAAAAGGTCCCAGGAAATGCAAGGAATGGAAGTGGTTTGTGTAAGTCTAATGGAGAGAGGAAAGAGAGCATCAATATTTGGGTGGTGATGACATCATTAGTGAAACTATTGATTTTTCAGAGAGTATAGAAATTCAGGTGAATGGTGGCATATTCATGCACTGACTGAAAATCAATAGTTTACCAATGAGCAACTTGTAGGGTCATTCTTTTTCGGCCCTGTTTATTGGAATGGAATGCCCAAAGATTGATAGGTATTCATCTCATTTCTGGGACTTTAAAGTGTAGATAAATATATTTGAAAAATGAAAAAGAATAAAAAATTTTAAAATAAGTTTTTTTTGAAAACTTGAAGGCTAACATGCAATCAAAGCTAAACGCATTAATGTTTATGGTTCCAAAAAGGTTTTGGCGGGAGCTCTGTAGATGATGAGAAGCTCTCTAAATGCAAATCAGCGGAAACCTTACCCTACCACGAGTGAAATCACTCATCACTCCAAGAGTGAAATCCATTTCGAAGAGTGAAAATTCATTCAAAAGAAAGAATGTGAAAAATCATTCCGAAATGGTGAAAAAAGATTGCGACTTAGGCAATCCTTAGCATACCGATGAAATTTTGTAAGTTTTGGGAGTGAATGTATAAGGAACTTCACTCTTTTGGAGATGACGTTTTTGATCATTTACATTTGAGAGTATTTTGTGATGTTTCCCACCAAAAAACGAACAATTATGCAGAAATGCTAGAAACACTTGCAAAACAGCAGATACGTATAAACAATGACATCAGTTCAGAGAGAACACGATTTGTGAAGTTGGCGACATCGAAGCGGAATCAGCTTGATGTTTGATGACGTTGAACGCATAATTCATGATACTAGAGCAGAATTTGAAGGCATTGATTATAATTGATCGAGTGTCATCATGCCTGCAGTAACATCTCCGCCTCCAATTTTGTCAAATGCAAATGGTATACACTTTAATGTCACAAGCCGTAGAAACGTTCTAGTTGTGTAAGTTGAAGACATAATTTATGGCCATAAATTAAATGTACCTCTCTATTATGGGAAACTGCAAAAATCTTGTCTTGAAATGTCATTTGTAAAAAATATAAAGAGAAACGTTTGACAGCGACCTGTACCTTCAGTTCACTGTATTTTCTTAAATTTCGACAAAAGTTAAAGCGGGTGGCGATGACATGATATAAAAGGACATGCAGAATTCAAAGAGGATTTTAAAAGGATCAACTAAATCAATATGCAACCCACAGAGATTTTTGCAAAGGATTTGGTAACCACACAAAGCGAAGCATGTAAGGGTGTTGGTACGTATTGTTGCAACAAACAAAAGAAGCATAAGTACATGAAGAATGTGCAAATGTATAAATACATGTAGACAAATTAGG
Organism: Ophioderma brevispina; assembly: GCA_023653785.1. Classification (NCBI taxonomy): domain Eukaryota; kingdom Metazoa; phylum Echinodermata; class Ophiuroidea; order Amphilepidida; family Ophiodermatidae; genus Ophioderma; species Ophioderma brevispina. The sequence goes on along the minus strand of JAMKCH010037737.1, from coordinate 68,741 downwards.
GGAGAAGATCTAAAGCCGAAATTCGCTCGTAAGCAAAAACCCGCATTTGGGAGACATATGGATTTTTCGGGCTTAAAATTATTGTTAAAGATATAAGATGTTGGAAAAAGTTTTTACAAGGATTTGCATCAGTGTTTCGAAGTAATGACTATTAACATAAAATTTGCATGAGTTTTCTGTTTGTTAACTATGTTTTTTACGAGTGTAACAAACAATCTAAAAATTGCGTTTGTATTTTTGGTTGCTTTTTGAGGCAATGCTGCTCATCTAAACAACACTTGTGTGTGAATAAATGTTGCTTTCAGGTGTGTATTTTTGAATAAACAATTATGCCAATTTGATTTTTTAAACAACTTGACAAGTTTTGTTATGATTTCATCGTCACAAATCATAATCCACGTGGAACTTTGGACTGCAATGTATTTCTATGTATATACACCTGCCACAGCAGTACCAGTTTGACTTAATAAACAATGAGTTACATTACAAAATATACAGGCTTGTAATTTGGTTGAAAATTCGTTTCACGATACTACATGTGACAATGCAGCCCGTGTTCTTTCAATAGCCAAGTGTGGGCCGCAAACCGTTTAACCAGTATCATCATAATGGTATTGTCATAGAAAGAAGCCTTTGTGACGTAGAAAACCAGCAGCGGGGCAGGCGTCCATACAGCCCTGGCAAAACCTGGGGTTGCGTCCGCAAACTCAGTCGCATAAAATCTACGTGACTACTATGTCATGCTGAGGGGATCAAACTATTCCACAGAATGTGTAAATGCGATGAAAAGGTCTGATGTAGGACATACGAATGAGCTTATATCAAAGAAGGTTCTATATAGATAGAGAGGCAAAACGTTAACGTAATCTTTAGAAATACACGTCTCGAGGTTGGCCGACCACAAAGAAAAACATCGAGTACCAAAAAATAGAAAGCAATGGCTGCCTCCGCCTTCTTCCACATTCCTGTGGGTGCGCTTTGCATATCCACGAATCGGTAGTGATACCAAATTAAGGTATGTGTTAGAGGGTGGCCAGTGTAATAATAGTGTACCTGGATCATTGTGATCTGATACTTCTTTTTTCTCATAAGCAAGCGCGCTTGGTGAAAAGATGTATCTCAATTGAGGCGGTTATTTAAATCAAGACGAATGATGTGTCATTTCATCGTTGTGTGGGCCATGGGTAGGACAACATGTAACCACCCATAGCACCCACATCCAACAACTGCTATTTGCGGATTGTTTGTATCGAATTGACATTAGGTGTGTTACAGCACCAAATGAATAATTATTCCGTGCAATATTCAATGTCAGCGCCCAGCAGGACGACTGGTTTTGAATGGGTTTCACCCCCTTGGTAGTATAACGTAGGGTTACGCATGATGTTCGCGAACGGACCAGGTGTGTAATTATAATGCACGTTTTGTTGTCTAGGATTTGAATGTGGCGCCTTCATAGAAAACATGTTAACATAATCGTTATTTTGTTATTTTAAACTTAAAGCAGACATATGTCGTTAAAATAAAGCCTAAATCGATCATATGTTCTGATTCGGTGACTTGTGGAAGAGTGCTATTAATATCGCTCGATTGAGGTGTTTTTTATGAGTAAACTAAAAAAGATCCCGCATTTCATATTATGATGTCAAAAGGCTAATTATTGATCAAGGCGGAGCGAAAGTACGGGTTACGAATGGGAATAAAGGTATATTATTAAAACAGAAGAAGTTGGGCCATCCATACTGGTAAAATATAAGATTAATAACTAACAATACCGTACTACAGCTGTTCATTGCCCTTGAAAGAAGACTGGCGCCCTATAGAGCGCGCCCTAAATTGGTCATTGTTTTGATTAATGTTTTTCTTCACCTGAAATGAAACATAGGTCTAAAAATATTGCTCAGTTTATGTGTGTAAATCAGGTGATTTTGTAATAAAAACCACATCGGAGTGGTTCTATCCAAGGCTTAGGTTACACAACTGAATGCAAGAAAAAAAATACACGACATCAGACTGTATAAAGTTGCCTGTAAACAATTCATACTGGTCCATGCTTAATTATATGTAAGGGCAGCATTTCTATAGTACCAAAGCAATAGATCAACGAAGTCCATTAACGACCGGGGGGGGGGGGGGGCACTGGTATTCAAAGGTGGCTATGATGAGTGAAACATGGGCTTCAAAATGCACCCTAACACGTATTTTCACGACAAAAAAAAAAGCTAACCAATACCCTAAAAAGTATTTTATCTGTTTATTGTACCACTCACAGTACACAGTGCATTGAATCGTAAATTACCCTTTATTATCTTGCTTTGCTTTACTTCTCCAAGTTCCGATGACAATATTGTGGAGATTTTGATCCCTGCTTAATGAAATATAACATGAACAATTTCAGGTTAAGAAAAAACATACCCTTTTTTCCATAGTTTGCTGTGTTTGACACCCTAACGAGGTAACGCGCGCGTACATCATCTGTTGGAAAAAAAGACCCCCTTTTACGCGTTTTCTTGTTCACGCATCATATCACCTTTGAATACAGTTCCCACCCCCCGGGATTTAACGAACATCCTTTGGGTGGGGTGGGCGAAAAAGGTTGAATTGTTTATATAAAAAGTTATAGTCGGGACGTTGAGAGCAAAATGTTCAATATTTCGCTTCTTCTAAGAGGGCAAGAGAGGAGAAAGACTTCATTTGTGTTCTGGTTGTTTTTGAACATATTATCTAAGAAATAAAGGGTGATGCAGTATCCTTTATGGGCGAATACTGTGTCCGAGGTCGGAAACAAATAAATTTTAATTTTTTCCGCGCGAGGATACATATGAGCCATACATAATACTGCATAACCCTTTATTTCCATTCTATATACCGAAAACAACGTTATATAATGAGAAAATGCATGCGACCCATTATTGACGAATAATGGACCGTAAACTGGCCAATCAGAATGCTGCATTTCAATAAGGGACAGCAGCGGTAAAGAAACATTTTATAATGAAAAGTAAATTGTCCGGTACCTGTTGGTTATGTAAATAAAGCAAGCAAACATTGCTTCTTAAGAATTTGATTTTGAATAAATTCGTGTGATTTTAGCAAAATAAGAAAACAAAAATGACTTATATGAAAAATATAAGTGTGTTTTCATTAAATGTATGAGGAGGGAAATATTAAAATTCTTAATCGTATGGTCGCAAAAATCAGTTTAGCCATTCAATTACAAATATTCAATTCTTTCTCTTAATTTGTCAGCGTTTAGTAATAAAAACAGTATTTTATGTAGAAATGTGTGTTGAGCCTTGAAAAGGAAAACAGAAAATCTCGTTGTCAAATTACTAAACATGTTTAGAGTGATTACAAATTCAAATAGTAATGACATGCTCTAGGTGTAATTGGAGTTTACTTTATAATTACACTAGTACTCTTCATTTTCAATTGGATAATTTCAGGATCTCTCTCCTCCACATTGCGTGATACGGTAAAGCCACGTTACACACTATAGCAAGTATTATTCAGTGAACGATATTATTTATTTATAACATTGCTAATACTAAAAACCACGTTAAGCATGGGACTATATGACTTTCGACTGTTCTCCGTGTGAGGACCGCCATCATCATTTTGATTTGCTTATATTTAAAATTACAGAGGTCGAATTCGTATTTTGCCCAATAAAAATTACAAATTGCACATGTTTGTACTAAAGCATAAAGCTTAATCCTTCATATGGGGATATATTGGGATTACTTTACATTTGTACAAACGACCAAACAAGTTTTTTTTGTGGGGGATTTTTTTCAAAAAATGTTATTCTAGCGACACTGATATGTGGAATCTTTCGGTTACACCTTTAAGCGAAAAGTAGTACTATATGTGCTTCGAAATGTTTGAAATGAAATTGTGAGAACAAATTCTAATTTAATTTAATAGTGGTCATTTTTTTAAATAATATTGGTACAAAATCATCAAATTTTATTAAATTGATTCGAATTGTGTCAAAAAGTTGGGGACAAATTATTTGAGGGAGCTCCCGCTGGTATATCTGATTTTAAGTGTATATGGAAGTGGATTAGGTTTCTATTTAAAGGTGCAATGAGACGATTTCAATATCAGTGTCCTAAAAATCGAATGATTTTTGCCCTGATGTAAAGCTTTCCATAAAAAATAATCCATCTGAAGAAATTAAGCTGAAAAAAATGTTCCTTGGTACAAAATTGATGAAGTTCTAATTTCGTATAGGAGCAAATACGAAATACGCCTATGTTTTAATTTAAATATAAGCAAATCGAATCATGTTTTCATCTCTTTAAGGCATTAGTCGCAAATACAAGGTAAGAAATCTATTGGTGTTGTCTGTATGAAATTATATATGAACAATATTGGGTGCCTCAAAAGCTCTCGTTGCACTTTAAGGCGAATTCGGATTTAGTTGTAAGGAGCTCATAATGGAGATGAGATTTTATACAAAATCCATCATCTCCATGAAGTCCTGTACACCATGGAATCCCATCTCCATACGAGGTCCTTACATCCAAATTCCATCTCCATGATGAGTTCCCCACACCTCTTCCCTTTCGTCCCACTGTTAAAAAGTTCCGAGTACGGTAGGTTGATACTGGCAGTCGCGACTCACAACAGTTAATTAAACGGACGTTTTTTTACAGTTATTTGTACTCGTTTGAGTCCCTCTTTGTACAGTTATTTTGCGTCGTTTAAGCTAGCTACTGACTGTACGTTCGGGGACAGTTTCTGATCACCCCTCCTCCTAATTATCCCTCTTTTTCTATATACTTATTAAACCCTTAGTGCGGGCCCTCTTTCATCACGTTTTATGTTTAAGGAGGGTTAAAAGTTGACCGACTTTGCTGGATACCACGTATTTATTTAATGCCCATTTTGCATACTTACCATTTGTTTTCGCGGTGTATCGTTGACAAGGGTTTTCGTGTGTCTGCCGGTCTCCCTTAAAAGTGATCCCCGTCCAATAGTTAGCATTCCGATGAAATAATGTGTTAGCAACATCATAAAGTAACTGTTATATGCACACAAGACTTTCCGAAAAGCCGTCCAGTAAAATGGTTTCAATAAATAGAAGAACCGTTGCTGAGTCGAAGGGAAGCCAGCCCAAAACCAACATATCTATAAAACGTGAACCTCTTTCATCATTAATTATCTGTACTTAAATTGTCTAATTTGTTAATGAATGAAGGAAAACATTTAAAAAGAGGTAATAGTTTAGAAGAAAAGCAACGAAACAAACAAAGAACATAAGGATTCACTTTAATGAGTTCAGTCATTACATACACGGTAAAAATATCGTCAATTTTACAGTATTTTACCTGTACAGCAATTCTGCCATAACAATTCTGCCATAATTACAGATACTCTAAACATAAATAAATCACACATCTTTAATAGTCTATTGGCGAGTTCCGACAAGAGATCGTGAATGGGAGGGGATAGGGAATAATATCTACTGCTGACTAAAACCACGCTGTTTAACATGGAGCTATATACAGTTTAATATGAGGACCATTGTCCTCCAAAAACGTCAGCCAAGATTTACGGAAAATCAAAACACATTTGCACTGAGGAAAACACTGAAAAACTTAAAGGTGCAACGAGAGATTTCAATAACAGGTATCCCTAAAAATGTAAAATTGCTGATCTTGCACTGGGTAACGCTTTCATTAAAATATCATCATCTGAAATGATTAAGCTCAGAACTGTCGTTGGTTACAAAATTGTAAAATTTCTATTTGTAAGGAGCAAAGACAATTCAGCCTATGTTTTCTATTGAAATAAGAAGCATATACAAATACCTTTTTGTTTTCATTTCAGTGATTTCTGTAGCCAAATAAAGGTAGGGGAATCTATTGGGTGTCTAATCTATATGGAAATCACTACATATACAGAAACATGGATGCCTTGCATCTCTAGTTGCACCTTTATAGGGCTATTCACAAAATGTCAACAAGTTTTTTTACGTTGCGTATATACCGGGTGGTTGTAAAAATATTTTCGATCAAATTACAGCGTGCTGTTACAATATACGGAGGAGAATTTGACTGAAACCCGTATTTTTCCTATGGATTTGAAAAAATCCACTTATAAAAACAGGACTGGAAATTGGACTACATTACAATATTCCCTCTTTTACAGATACAGTAATTTTTCGTTTGTGTACAGTATTTTGCCCTTTCTTACTTATACTGTCATTTTTGAAGTGGATTTGCTGTTTTAAAATAAAATTATTTAATGAACTTCGTTTTGCTCAAGTGTGGAAAAACAAATATCTACAAACGTGGAAAAATGTCTACCAAGTTCTCTTTTGAGTGAACTGCATTTTTACTAGGCAAATTTAATTCCTAAAATTTCAAAATGGCGAAATATATAACATGTAATACTCATAACTTGCGACGGAACGGACGAAGCTATTTTTTTTCAAATGACGCCACAAACCACGCTATAGAAACTACTAGCATATAGAATTGTGATATGGCTAGAATAATAAACCTGTTAATTAAAAAAAAATGTATTTAAGAAAATAGTCTTCATACTGAGGCATTTTAATTATGTATTTCAATGATTGACATTGTCTAACTATAAAAAATAAATGATTTTACATTCAAACATTATGCATTAAAGTCACCACAGATATCGATTGACGTGTGTCTTGCATTGCAACGAACTAAACAGAGACGGGGACCAGCGATGATTAGCCCAATGCGTTGGCTTAAACCCCGTAAATTTTCATCATACCATTGGCATCCCATGCAGCGCGTTGAAACAGTGATTTGGACTGGCGTTTTATTTGGTAAATTTTGAACAAATATTGATCGTAGGGAGGTTAAACTTGAAACGAAAGGCAATTAGGAGTCAAGTTTATGAAAATAGGTTGCATTCAATAAACCATTAATACGTTTTATGATGGAAAATGCGAGGTACGTAATTTCTAGAAAAATCGATAAATTTAGGCTAAAATTAGCAAATTTCGACAAGCGCGATGAATTGGCAAATAAAAGTTATGTCTTCTTGAATTTCGTGAATCTTGGCTACAAAGTGCAACGAGTCGCATGTTGTTAAAAGATACTTCCGTCTTTAAGTTAGAGCAGAATTTGTATAAGTACTAAGTGTTACGAATATATGCAAATTTTTATGTTAAAACGCCTATGTTTTAAAATGGTAAGTGTAAACATTGTAAAATAGTTTTTGGGGGGATTCAAATATTTATCTTCATTTTATCCAAAAAATATCCTATATGTATCAAACTTCCGGTTCAGTGCGGGTTTTGACGTGAGAATATGCGTCCCCTAAATGTAATGCATTGCCGTATATGTATGGTGTGAAAGCCAAGCACATGTTTTAATAGTATTATTACATCACATAAATGGATTGAAAACAAAAGAATTAATGTGGCGACTAAGACAATAAGAGTATAAACTAATGTAGGGAAAAAACTAAGTATGACACGGTGGCTAATGAACTCAGAGGAAAGGATGATCTGATGTTCTAATAACATCGTTATGTTTTTAAATTGTTTTTGGTGTCGAGATTTGCAGAGTAACGTGAAAAGACATTAATTTATTACAAAGTAAAAATAAACGTGGATCGAGCATTCGGAAAGTCCCTAGTAATGGAAGGTGGGTGGTGCTGTATGTGAATGACTACGAATTACTTTCCTTCCTAAAGATAATATGCATCCAATGTTTGCTGTGTACCTCGTATGCCCTATCGTTATAAGTTTAGTGATGCGAATTTTGTAGTCAAAAGTGTCGACGGCTTTGCTGAGATCTGAGAAAACATTTCAAAAAGTTCAACGTTATGGATCAAGGACGTTTTCACAGAGATTGGTTATTAGGTTGTAGGTCAAATGTGTAGCCTTAAGCCACATAACCTGGGAGGTTGTGGTAATGAACGTTCTGGCCTTGGTATTATTGCATTACCATGGCAAGTGAACTGTTCAAGCGCTTTCACTTGAGGGGGAAGTAAAAGCATGCGTGCTGGCGTGCATTATTAAATTATATTGTTTAATAATGCACGCTTGATAATTCACCCCCTTATAATGCACGCGTGCATATTCAAATTTGAGGTAAGCGTGCATTCGCGAATATAATTTTACGCGAAAACAAAGAAAAACCACTCGAAAATAATGCTCTAGTGGTTTATCGGGATATAACAGGCGGAGGAAGAGTAATCTAATTAAGGCATGGTAAGCACATAATCGATTGGCTCCCGGTCATTTCACTGATTAAACGTTCCTTTCATCAGACATAATTAAAGGTACTCTGACTTACTACGGTGTATATATAGTAGTGAGAACATGGAAAATGGTTTCGTTAGAATATCAGAAGTGGTGATTCTATAGCATTTCATGCGGGGATATTTTGCAGACAAAATTGTGATATTTTAGCATAGCTGTGGCCAGCCAACAACTTGCAACAGTTAGTGACGGACATGGTACAAATTGCCCTAATACTCTTAACAAAAATATTTCCCCAGGTGATTGATGACAACTAGTGGTCAGTAATTAACAATTTCAACTTTGTAAAATCTCATCCGTCAGCTATTCAGCTTGTCAGGTTGCTAGTTACTTAGTAATAGTAATGTCATTAGTAATGGTGCTAATACTAGTCTTGGTAGTGATAATGGTAATATAGAGTAAGTAAAAATGGACCATAATCTGCACCCAATATTTTGTATCTGCTTACGGAAAATATATCCCAACATATGTGAGCCAAAGGAAAGCTTGCTTTATTAGCTTTAATTTCATGCATTAAGCGTTCCAATCAGTAAGGTACAGGCCAGAAGGTGTATTGAGTCAATCCCACAATGCATCAGTTTTGGGAAATTTTACCTCAATAGGGTCATGTGATCCTATAAAAAATCCTATTCTTAACACATAAAAACTGCGACTTTTATGCTCATTTTAGCCCATAAAGGATTATGAAATGTCTTGTGGTTCTTAAATTTTTGGAACACTTTTAATCCCTAAGTACTGACATGCGTTTAGTACAGTACAGTATAGACACATTGCTATGCATCATGGGATTGATTCAAAACACCCTCTGGGTACAGGCCGAGCTACAGTATTTTGAATCATGTAGTCAGTTTTGCGGGCCATCCACGGATTCACATTAATTTGCATGGCGGCCACTGAAGCAAACCACTGCATTACCAAAATGATGATGGGTATGTCTATGATGGGATATGTTTATGACCGATAATGGTATGAATGATTAAATTGGAAAATTTTGGTTAAAGATATGGCGTGTTTTCGTCTGCAAATAGAGACAATACATATCCATTTTCTTTCCTCAAAATGTTGTCAAAATGTTGATCAAGTTACTTTATTTTCAGATGATTTGTCTGAGTGAATAAGGGCGTATAGAAAGACAGGGATGTCATCTTTGGCAAATTGTGACTGTATTTTGTGGGGTTAAACACAATCATATTTATTTTGCATTCAGGAAATAGCCCCGTTTCCTTCTAAACATTGATTTGCTTCTTTGAAAGGTGTGCATTGTAATGTGAATCCGTGAATAGAGGGCAAAAGGGCTATTCTTCGGGAACTCACACACGTGACCGAACTTTTTTCGCCCTCCCTGAAAAAAACACTAATCTAGCGAAAGTGGAAACATTATTTTTGGTTAAGTTCGGATAAAACCTAACCAAAAATAATGTTTCCACTTTCGCTAGATTGGTTGTTTTGTCACGGGGGAAAATAAAGTACGGTCATGTGGGTGACTTCTCGAAGATTCAAAGACTGTAGCTCTACCGATACCCAATCAATTGGAATGATCTGACAATCAATTGAACTGACTAAGTTCAGTTACCGCGTAAGCAGTGTGAAACTATAGCTGACTTCTATTAATATCTCTGGAACATATGTTGAGTAGCCCCTTACTTATTCTTTATAAATGATCTCGAGATGAATGAATCATAGGCACATTCATCTAATCTACAGTGTAATTCGTAAAGTATCAGTTGTTTAAATCAAGTTCATATGCGTTTTCAAAGAGAAAGTATACTGAATAATTACGGAGTATTTGGCCTTATCATTGTGGCAAAAGCGTACACAGTATTTTGTTTGTTGTATGCAAGCGGATGTTTTCGTTTTTATTTCACTAAATTTAATACAACAAAGCGAATTGGTTTTGCAGTAAGACATTTTTGCAGAAGTTAAAGGTGGGTGGGTGACCCGATCGACAACCTCGTCCCCTCACGTTATGCCATCCAAATTGAGATTTTGTATGCAGAATAAAGTCACATTTTTCTGATTACCCCTGTGAAATTAAAGGCCCAGGTCGACCACATTGATTAACATACACTGCCAATTCAGAGCACATTTTTGCACGCGTCTTGTTTTCGTCTTACTTTTTGACCGATAGGCATCTATCATTTCCCGATTTTCACACGCGTTTTTCCCGTTTTTATGATAACCCAGGGCCAATGTCCTTTCCGGTTTCTTCTCATTTTAAATTGCAAATTTGTATTTTTTTTTGTTTGTATGTACAGTAAGCATTATTCCTAGACAGAAATCTTTGTGTCAAACATCCTGTTCACACCGGTTAGCTTTTTATTTTGCATAATACATTGGTGACTTCATTTCGCATTCCTGGTTTGACTCCAAAGATATTATTGTATCCATCGCTCGCGATATATTTCGGTCATTACTCTAAATGACATCCAATATTTGATAAATATCACATCTGCGTTGTATTTTGTCATAAAACATCTTCTCATGCTTTGGTTACAGACATACGCCTCCTACTTTGTAATAAAAAACGCTCCTGAGCAGCAAACGTTGTCTTAATCATATAATATAAAAACTTCAATAAGAATATTATATAGGTATATTTCATGGGATCAAAATCTCCTTGCATCTTAACGTCGTTAAGAAAGAGTGCCTTTAAAGAGTCTGTTTTGCAATAATTGTATGAACCTACTTTGAAAGCAATTACTGAACACCTATGACGTACCGACGATGTTTCAACACGTGGACTGTCGACTTGCCATAGAAAGCAATGTCAATCTGATGGGTATTTTGACTTTATTTCAATCTCATTTCACTAAGCTTGGTTGTACATGCCAAAAAAGCGCGTACCTGTTGGGTGAAACTATCATAAAACATTAAAAATTAACGGTGATGACTGCGTGCATTAATTGCCGTTACGGGCAGATAATTTTCAAGGCATGAATGGCTGGCTCTTCATTATACGGGTCTGTAGATAGCTAATTTTATCCCACGTTTTAGCTGCGTTTACTATATAACCGATATACAATATATTGTACAATCTATCTGAGAATAAATGTGCTGCACTGTGATAAATTTGTATCATAAAGATTGAAGGATTTATTACAGATGCGAATTAGCCATTGTAGATTGTTCGTTTCACTTTGTTACCCACTAGTAATTCTATTTACTTCAATGTTCACATCGTGCATTGCATATATCCAATAAATATGTAAAATGTTTCAGCACATGATTTCATTAAAATGGCCAGGGCTATAACATCTGCATCTAAATTATGGTAGCCATTTGCTGTAAAATCACATATGCAACTGAAATAAGCTGTAATATTATGACAGACGCGATGAAGTATACCACAATGCCCTATAGATTACTGTACTAAGGAAGCAGTCATTATTTACGCCAGCGCGAGGGCCACATGGTTTCGTGTACATAGACAACTCAATCATTTATTTCAAAAATGATTACTAAGTCGAAGACAAGCATTTAAGTTGTATTATATGAAAGATTATCGTCATAGAATTACTTTTAAGCTTTAAAATTTGAAGAAAAAAATCATCCATGGTTTTAAAATGCAACAAAATTAATGGAAATTTGGCTGAAAATCTAAGATGGCGGCCGTGAGCGTATTGTTTTTCAAGTGCTTACAAAATTAGCCATCAGAAGAAATTAAGTGGAAGACAAGCCATTGGCATGTTTTATATGAAAAAATGGATAAGGATTATTTTAAGACTAAAACAAATTGAAGACAAAATTCATGTTTCAAAATCCACTGACAAATTCTAGGAAAATTGGTCAAAAATCCAAAATGGCCTATGTGCAATAAATGAACAGGGCCGAACCCTGTGGGGCGAATGGAGGAATTCAACTTTTTTTTTTCGGCGATGTTTCTGTTCCCCCCTCGGCGCTTCCATTCAAACAAATCGCATTACCCCCTAATTTTATTATTTTTCCATTTAAAAGTTCATGTTCCCCACCTCTCCTAAATAAATACTTTAATATCCCGCCTTTCACTCACAATTTTCTTTTTCGAATCCTCCCCCAATCCTCCATTATATCCTGGCGTAAATAATACCCCTAGTTTTAACCATAACGCAGTGTCCAAAAAAAATGCATCCTATTATTTGGTGCTAATAATTTGGCAAAATACTGAATGAATTATTTAAATTTTAATACCAGATTCTAAAATGGTTAATTATTTTCGTATATCCTGTCCATGTTTGTCTGATATTGTTCTTCCTGGTTTTGAAAACAAGGCTATTTTGCAACGCTACCTCAATTTACACCTTCTTGTTTGCATCAGATCGTTGAAGCAGGTTCGTCTTGAATAATTGAATAACGGGTCCTTTCAACTACCAAAGCCTCCTTGGTACCTAATCTGTCTGTTGTTTTTTCAAAATTAAATTACTAAATATTTTGCTGGTATTGTTTTAATCCACGTCTTTTAGGTCTGTACAGTGTTTTCCTACACGTCATAATATTAGAATAATTTAGCAATTGGCCAACGTAATGTTGTATCTACAGTGTATCTGACAAATCCGTGTGAATATTTGTAATTGCACGGAGGGTTAAAGAGCAATGGGTGTTGATGACTTCCTAGTTTGGTATGGACCATTAGATAGAAAACACCAGCACACAAACAATCAAACAACCAGTTAAACCACTGAAATTAAACGTTAGTTACAAATCAAACACTTTGACCATATGTCTTGTGACAAGGACATATTTCCCTTATTGCACCAAAGATAACGGCCTGTCAGAAATGTTTAATATTTTAGATGCAAACCCCCCCAAAAGTTTTGTTGTCAACTGGGTTAATTGAACCCGAACAATAAAGAGTAAGGATAAAGACAACAGATAGAGTGGACGAATATATCTACGTATTTATAGTAGATGCACCCATCGTGTCCCAAGAAAACTTTTGGACGCATAGTTTGGAGGAGGCAGTATGGTTGGTTCGGTTGTCACCTGTTTCAATGAACGAATTGAAGATATTCTGGTCTGGCCTTTCATGTTTAGTCGCATAGAGTGTGCAAAGATCTTTGTATTCCTTTGGCCAAATCACGGCTCTCAAGCATTTAACATTCAACTCGGGCGCTTTACATTGAATACCATTGAGCAAATACAATTAAGAATGTTTTGAGAGTTAAGCACGAGAATTTTTTCTCTGCTATCAGACTATACGTTTTTCAAAGATTTTTGCGTGTAATTTAAATTTCCACTTACTGCACTTGCTCCTCATTCATGGCCCATACCTTCGGGAAAGTACTAGAGGTGACAACGATGGGTTTGAAATCTACTTAAGCAGCTTTGATTATCTATGTTTCAATATTTTGTATGAATGTAGTCAACTGAGCTTGGACAAAAATATTGACCTTTTCTCTTTTAAGAGCATGACAGACGATGGGTTATGATCTTTGGTGCTTGGTGTGGTAATTACACGAAAAGAACGCATAGCTCATATAACAGCTCATAACAAATAACAATAATTGTTTAATTGTAGTTCTTCCATCATAAGGGCAAATAAAGACTTGTCTTCCGCCGGGCGGCGCCAGGGTATAATTATAGGAGGGGCGAAGCATTAGACAATTAACTCATAATTTTTCCGCAATTTATTTCTTTAAAACCCCTGTTTTTCCTAATTTTTTGAAAACTCTCGGGGGGGGGGGCTGCCACCCCCTGGCGCCGCCCCTGCTTCCAGCCGACAATGCCGAAAAACACACAACCACTGACTTTTCAGTTTTATAAGCCATTTTCGTTTGTCACCCATAATGGCCGCAAGGCCACAAGAATCATTCAAGAAGTTCAAAGTCATCTATGGTCATTGCGACCATCGTTGAAAACATTAAATGGTGCCTTTTTACATGACCTCTACTGACCATAGTGGTTATAGGGCGCTATTAGGTGTTTGCATGGCCTATCAATATGGACGTTTGGAAAGCATTCGTGAGAACTTGTATCTGGACGTTGGCTTTCTTGTCTATGATAGATCGAAGTCAGGGATTTTCCAGGTAATTACAAGCGGGGGGGGCGCCGGCGTATAACCTCTAACGTCCCTAATACTAACCCAGCGATAGTAATATGTGAGTTTTGCATGAGCTTCTGCAGTTTTGGTGCTCTGTTTCAATTACGAAAATGATACAAAACTGAAGCATAAACAAGTGCGGTCACCACACCGCCGCGGCGCCCGTGGGGATTCGTGGCACGTACGGTTTTGTGGGTTTGTTGGTTTGTGCGGTACGCAGACATGTGGACCTAAATTTAACCATCCGTGATCCGTGAGCATGATCCGTGAATGAGTAGGGGGCCGTTCTTTTGACCAAGTTGATATAATATTGGATGAATTTTGAGTAGATACAAGAATTTATCGGTCGAACTATGAGTTTTTAAATAGTGTGCGAGGTCGCGCAGCGAACCGAGCCAAGATTTTCAAAACTCATAGCGAGACCGGTAAATTCTTGTATCCTGCTCAAAAACCTCATCCAATTTATATTATTATGTTTTCAGAATCTGACTGAACCCAACTAGTGAGCAAGCTTGACCTGTCCTGGCTCCGTTTAGAGTATATAACTAGATCCTATAACATTATTGAAAGAAAATTTTGAACAAAAGACCCAAAAGGAAGTGAACAAGAAACACCACTTACGAGAACTACCACCAATAACACCACAATAAAATGACCAGTAAACACCAGGAATCACAAAATAATTGAACCCAATTATACCAGCACACAACCGGGAACCACCAATAAATCTTAACAGTGGACAAGCAAAACACAAAATGATGACACCCCTCCAATAAAGGATCATCCCTTAAGTTTCTTGAACCAATCTGATAGCCTCCCAGAAAAACTCATGTCCTGGTCTATTAAAACTCATGTCCTGGTCCAAAACTCATGTCCACGTCTCGGTCATGGTTTATTTCCATTAAGCTGTGTACAAATGTATAAGATTGAAGATTCTGAAAACAAAATAATCATGACTTAATCGGTCAATACATATGCGAGAAATGACAAATTGTTAGCCTTAGTTTACAACCACAGCCCACAGGCAGGCATACATCTATGATACCTGTATGCATACGCACCGCATACAATCAATTGAAAAGTAATCCAATGGCCCATATTCACAAAGAAATTTAGTCCTGGCTTAACTTTTAGTCCAGGAATAAGTCCTACTATGAGGCCCTCTAAATATTTACCATTCTTTCTTTCCTCTATTCAGCTTTTTCTTTCTACTGAAAATACAAAGATCAGTACACGTAGACACTGAAAGCCGAGAACTTGACATATTTCAAATTGTTTTCTCATTTATATTCTGTTTTAAAACAAAAATGAAGGGCCTTCTAGATGGACTTAGTCCCGGCTAAGAGTTAAGCCAGGACTAAGTTCTTGTGTGAATCGGGCCAAAGTGTCTCCCTGCTATGCAGGCCATACAAGGGGAAGATTGCCTGAAATCGCACGTGTCCCGAATGACAAACATTGCCATGAATGCCAAGGTGTTGGGAATAGGCCTACATATATACATTTTTAAAAGATTCATGTAATTCTTTGCTCTACCATGGATATATATAAGTTTTGAGTGAATTTTCATGTAATTACGAAAACCCCATTTTGTTGAATAAAATAAAAACATGCTCCTATTGAATGTATTATCTGAGTATTCAAAGCAAGTTACTTTTATAAATTATACGAAGAGGTTTTAGTACCTACGTCCTGATTAATAATTTGTTGGACAAATCGAACACACGAACACACGCGATTGGATGCGTGAGCCGGATGAGCATCGTACCTCATTTCAAGATGCGTAATTGGTCGAAGAATGCCCGAAACTCCGCGTAGCTTGTTGCACTGACAAAGGCCTGTGTGCGTATCTCATGTCCAAGTATTTTCATGCCACTGTACAGTGTGTTCCAACAAAAGGGTACACTTTTCTATCTGCAAATCTCTCAAAAGTGGGTGGACATACACAATATTTGAAAGATATTTATTAACTACAATATCTTGTTATACCCTGGTGAAAACGGCGTTTCAAACAAAGCTCATAACAAAATGGCGGCAATATAGCGAAAAATGGGTCAAAACCCATTTTGCACACACGTAAAGTCTATGGGACAACCA
Organism: Ophioderma brevispina; assembly: GCA_023653785.1. Taxonomy (NCBI): domain Eukaryota; kingdom Metazoa; phylum Echinodermata; class Ophiuroidea; order Amphilepidida; family Ophiodermatidae; genus Ophioderma; species Ophioderma brevispina. The sequence goes on along the minus strand of JAMKCH010037737.1, from coordinate 52,371 downwards.
TTTCGGTTCAACAGAAAATCAATACCATTGGGAACTGGAGAGTCAGGGAGCTGACACACAAGCAAGTTGACAGAGACACTTAAATGATCAAGTAACTATTAGACATGCAGCACAGATCCTGTGCCATGAACTTAATGGGTAACTATTGTATATAACCATAAATATGAAAAAAAAAACAAAATAAACAATGAGCAAAAAAAGAAAAGTCAATACCAAAAACTACAAAAATTGATACGAGAAGATGAATAAATGCCAACAGTTTGTGGGGGTTGTTTTTAGGAAATAAGAATATGTTGGTACTTTCAAAAAATTAAATTAACAATAGCTAAACATAATAACTTTAAAAGGTAGAGGCTTGAGACCAAAAAGAAAAGATTAGCCAACTTCAAATGGTTAAAAAACATAAGTGGACATCTATTCTTGCAAGAAGCATATTGTCTCGACAATAATAATAATAAATGAAAGTGAATGGCGGAGGTGATTTGTATGCAGTCTGTAGTACAATCCACAGTAAAGGATTGATAAACATTAATTAACGACAATGCGAAGTTAAGTTGAAAGGTTATAAAAGTCCTAATAGATATTTATGTGTTAAAATTGAGAAAGATAATACGTGTAGAAATTAGGAATATTTGGGCCAAATATAGAAAGTGAGAAGGTAGCTTCATTATCAAAAATTGACAAAAACTTCTAAAGGAACATGGAGATAAGGATATAACATAGAGGTGGAGATTTTACACATAGACATTGACAAGTCAGGTAAATCAAGAATAAAAAATGTTCTGAAAAACATTATTGAAACAAATGACTTATGTGATACATGGCGAAAAAAAATGCCAATGATAAGCGTTCACTTGGCAAGAATCAACCCCCCTGTGTATCGACCACTAGATTATATTTTATACAGTGGTTTTAGAACTTACTATGGACTGAATGTAACATCGTAACTGCACCCGGAAAAGATCATTTGGCTGTGAAGCTTCACTTAAATACAGAAATTATCAACGTGGTTAAGGGCGTTGGAAATTCAATAATAGTTTGCTTAAAGATGAAAGTACACAAATTCTATAAACGAATTAATTGATCAATGTAGTACAGAATATGAACGCATCCTAACAAACGAATGTTTTGGGATCTATGTAAAAAAACGAAATTCGCGGTTTTCATTAAGTCTTTTCCAAAAGAATAAATCAAATTCAAATGTTAGATTTAGAGAGAATAATGGAGAATATTAAGGAACAATTAAGCATTAACAATTATAAAAGAACCAGAAATATATAGAAAAAGTCAAAACAGAACTTGAACTTGGCTGGCAAAAGAAACGAGAGGTGCAAAATACGGTCAAAAGAAAGTGGATTCATGAAGGTGTAAGAAATACAAAGTATTTTTAAATCTTGAACAGAAAAATGTAGTTAATAAAAACAATTACGCACTACGAAATGAAAAGTGAATGATAGTAGATCAAGAGGATTAATCAATGGAACAAGAATCATATTATGAGAAGTTGTACAAAAAAATCTGGTGTAAACAGTACACATGCATCCATGATTTCAAAGAGATCTAGATGTTCAAAAATTAAGGGATGTAGAAAAAAAAAGCAATGCGAGGGTAAGCTACCTGTTAATGAATGCTTTAGAGTCTCAAAGGACAGTTCAAATAAAAAAGCCCTGGTTAAGTTTCATGGCTTGACAGTTGAATTCTATAAAGTTGTGTACAACTAAATCACTTGTTGTTAATTCGTTAATGAAGGTTTCGATAGTGAAAAGTAGGAACGTCAGAGAAAAGGTATTATAACATTGATTACATAAAGGAACAAAGATTTACCAAGAGAAATTTGTCAAATTGGAGACCCTAACTCTATAATGTAGAGGGTTACAAAATGGCCACAAGCATTAGCCAAAAGAGTACAGAAGTAATGCATCAATTGTAGACTCAGATCAAACAGGTTATATCAAGGGACGATACAAAGGTACAAATGCGAGATTAATAGAAGATGTATTAAGGATACTCAGATCAAAAATCTATCTGGGGCCTTTGGTTTTTGGTTTAGCAAAGCATTTGATAGTATAGACAGAAAAACTTCTTATTAATTCTCTAAAAATTTTTTAAGTTTGCGACCCCCCCCCACAAGATTTATTCAATGGGTAAGAACAATTATTAATGATACTTAAAGATGTTATATTATACATAATGCAATGTAATCACGATCTTTGCCGTTAGAAATACGGGGTTCGTCAATGGTTGTCCCTTTCTGCACTCTTATTCGTAATTGCAATGAATTATTTAGCGGTACAATAAGACAGAGTGACAAAATTAAAGGTATCAAATTGCCCTTTGAAAATTATGAAAAAAATGAAGTACGAGTACCAATGTATGCGGACGACATAACAATTTGTAAGTGATGAAAATGATATTGAAAATTACTTGGAATTGTTAAACTAAAACTTCTCAGTTATATCAGGTCTTATTGAATTCTAAAAAAAAACCGAAGATTTGGTGGATAGGATTGCCTATAGAAAAAGTCAGGAAAAAAGTTTTTTGATTATTGGAAACTGTACCCTAACAATGGTAAAACACTGGGCATATGTTACTGTAGTACAAATCTATGAACGAACATAGGACATTGGCAACCTATAAAATAGACAGATAAATAGAATCCAATAGCCTGGAAATACAAGATTTAACGATGGTGGGGAAGATGGTCTTGGTAAGAGTTTACTTATAGCACAGTTATCTTAGTATCAAGTATTATGAACTTACCTTCAGATGCAATTAAATATTTGAACCACAACCTTATTTAAATTTGTCAGGGGTAGCAACGCAAAAGTCAAACGAAGAACTATCATAAATGAATATGAAAAAGGTGGATTAAAGATGATTCACCTACCCTCGTTTCTTGACTCATAAAGGTTTCCTGGATTATAGAGATTGAGCGAGGGAAGACATTGCCACATGGAAAAAAATATACGTTGTTTCAGTGGCAAAAAACTAATTTAGGTTACATATTTTTAAATGTAATACTAAATACCATAATTAAACGAACACGTTGGCAAGATATTAAAAAAGAAGTCACCTTATATAGAAGATTTTTTCTTTAGTTACATGGTTAGATACAAAAATGAGTCAAAAGGAAAATGGAATTGAAGCCCAGGTCAAAAAAATTATATGGAGCAATGATTGCATTCTATATTCTGGAAAAAGTTTAATTTTAAAGATTGGATAAAAACAGGGTTTTCTTCAGTACAAATTTGTAGCTGAAGATGGAACTTATGTCAATTAACGAAATTAACTAGAGTCAAGAAAACCTGGTGGTTATGATCGATTATTTTACACTACAACAGCAATTCGAAGAATTGGAAAAAAGAAAGAGGACAACCAAAGATGAAGGGGAATAGGCTGACGTATGGCTCAAAGTTCTTTCCATTAAAAAATGTACATCTAAGTTGTGATATATGATGATTTCAGATTGGTATGTACAAAACCAATATGTGAAGTTTCTGGAAAACAAATCCCAAAATCATGTTTTGAATGGGAAAGGATTTGGAAAAATAATTTAAGAACTTTAGTGAAGCAAGGTTAATAAACACTAGAATTGGCGAAAATTTTAAGGCCAAATATCCAACACGAATCTTTTACAAAGAATGGGGAAAGCGTCTAAACAAATAACTGCAAAATATGGGAGTGAAGGGATTATTGAACATTTTTTCTTTATTGTAAGATATAAAGAAAATTTGGTTCGAGCAATTCAATTATTTCAAAAATAAATGGAGTAGAAAAATAAAATATCTGTATAGATGCAATAGTCGGTGTGAACATAGAAAATGAGAATTTGAATCAGTACGTGAATGGTTATCATGGTAGCTATAAATATGTATGAAGTAAATTTAAATATGGTAAATATCCAAATTTGATATTTCGGTTTGAAACAAGAGCTTAAAATAAGGAACAAAATAGTGTAATCCCTACACGAGACATTTAAATTAAGGAGAGGTGTATGCTTGTAATAAATACAGAAGATTGAAAAAAATTTATGAAAGAGAAAAAAAAAAAACAAAAAAACTGGAGGTCTACTAACTTAACAAACTACTGAACACCCTTCAAGTTTGGGTTAAGTGTTACCATTTGAAACTGAATGAGAGAATATCTCAACCGTGAAACTGACTTGAAATGGCCTATACATAATAATTAAGTTGATTTAAATGGGGGAGCATTTTCCAAATTGAAAGATACATGCATGTTTTTCTTGCCATGACTGATCGAGACGCTGCTTGTGTATTTTCGAAGTTGCATGTTGGGACAGATCATAAACGAGATATTGCAGCCATTTTATTTTAAAATTTATAAGGAAACTTGAAATAATTGAGGTGTTTGTGGTATTTAATTTTTTTACACAAGTCCCATGATACACACACATGTCTTCAATGTGTGTGTATCTATGTTGGATATAATTCTGAACACCAACAGAGTGCCATAGACTTAGTGTGTTGCCAAAGTGGTGTTGCCTTGTTTTCTCAAGATGGCGGCCATTTTGTCATTCAGCTTGTTTCAACGCCGTTTTTCACCAGGTTCAACAAGATATTGGAGTAATAAATACACTTAAAAAAATTTTGATATGTCTACCCACTTTTAAGAAATTTGCAGATAAAAGTGTAAACCGTTTTTGGACCACTCTGTAGTAGTACAGGAATGATGAAAAATAAAACTTTACAAAATTACAAAACCCAATTCCAATCAGCCTGAAGAGTACTGGTTGAAACTGGACCTGATCACTGCTGATCAAGCGATGCCAATAATCCCTGATGTATTTTGTATGGTTCGCTAAATTGAATTCTTGCAACATGCTCAAATATAATAGTACAGCATGTGTCAGAAGTTACATATTTAGCGATCACACAGTCATGACACGGTATGCACACTCTGTACACGATATATGGTATATCACTGTGCTGCAGTCTGTGGTGCTTTACGCCGCATAAACGGACAGTGTTGGGTGTAAATCCGCCAACTTTTGCGCTCAATTCCATTCTCCGAATCACCGTTTTCGTTCTCATCAAATTATAATGTTGTATTTCCGAAAAAGACGGCCAATTTCGGCTATGAAATGTACGCTCGTCCACACTGAAAGATACAGACGAAATCCAATATGGCCGTTCAATTAGTTGAATCTTGCTCGTTTACGTCACGAATTGGTTCATTCGACGCCTATAACCTGATCAAGATTGGGCTTTTTTATGACCTTATTTGGTCCAGAGTATGCCATATATAGATACACAAAATAAAAAATGTAGCGATCCTGTCTTATGGGTCCACGATCATATATAGGGAAGAAAAATTACTTTTCCATCAGATGGTCGTGGACCTTAAGACAGGATCGCCAAAAATGTTTACCAGTCCAGACCGAACTAGTTAATTGGGAATTGGGATTCGTTTGAAACGAATCCAAAAATAACCCATCCTTGTTAACCTTTATATAGTTTCTACATCAAACATGCCTTGCTAATTTCTACTAAAGGAACGTACTACAGTACGGGTTTAGACATCTGTAATTAAATTTAAGGCTACTCAGATATTTCCAGTGTTTTATTAAAACAAGAAAATACATTTTTCTCTTTTATAGGCATTAGGAAATCACGAATTTGACCTTGGACCAGATACGTTGGCAGAATTCTTAGATCGGGTAAATTTCACAGTCATCTGCGCAAATATTGACGCATCTAGGGAGCCAATCAAGGGTCGTTTCTCCAAAAGTACGATTAAATTGGTTGGAGGAGAAGAAATTGGAATTGTAGGCTATCTGTATGAAAGAACACCTGAAATATCACAAACACGTGAGTATATGATATTTAAATAAAATAAAAAAAATCAAGGATGCATATGATGAGTTTAACACCTTTGGTTCATAAGTTCTGTTGATTCTGAGTGTTTGATTTATGTTATGAGCTGGTATCTGTATTAAGCGCTTCATAGTCTACATCGTTCTACATATACAGGGAGTTAAAAATTAACTGGGTGGGTAATTCAATTTTGCCGAAAAATCGGAGAAAATAATTAACTGGCTGGATAACTTTGTAATTGTTGATACACCCACACCAAAATACATGTTAGGATTATAAATCAACATAATAGGCAAAAATAATCAGCCCGCTGTATTTTATATACGCCAGGATGAGGTTATTTAATCATAATGTGATTTAATGTGGCCTTTTGATAATTTGAAAACATACTTTTTTCAAAGTTGACATTAAACATTTTGAACCATGATAAACATAAGAATGATGCTTGTGCATAGTCATACAAAATAGATAATGGCCACAATTATTTTTATACCTCTAATATTGTGTCAACGAAATCAACATATTAGGTAGGACCAAGGAAAAAAAATGATTCTCTTTCACAATTGTTTGAAAATCTTCCACGTTTTTACATAACTAATTAAAGCTATGTGTCTAAGTTTATTGAACACGTATTAAAGTAGTCATCGACCCAAAGTAGTTGGTCACTGCACCCGAGGTGACTTACATTAACCAGGTAGGTTTTGGATGCCATGCACGAGGTTATGACATGAGAACAATATTCATCGAGAAAAAAAATATCTTCAACGAGGAAAAATATCTCCATCGGGAAGAAAAAAATCATCAGGAAAGAAAAAATTCATCGAGAAAAAACTCTTCATCAAGAAAAAAAATCTTCGAGAATAACCTTTTTTTCACGATGAATTGTGTTCATCGAGCTCACTGATCTCTATACAATGGATTGGCTACACAACAGTAATTGTATATTAAATGAATGAAGCAACCGGCCGACATATTGGTCTACCGAACACAATAGCATTCCAGAGGCACCTGTTTAATAGAAGTTGTATCGGGTGCCCGTTTTAGAGACATGCCACCCCATACGCGCTCAACTTCAAATACAGTAAGCTCACTGAATTGACTTGATGCTGTAGTCTATGGCACGCTAGAGCGGACATAAAACTTCGAGTTTGCGACGCCATGCCGGCGAGTTTGCAAGTTTGCGACGCCATGCCGATTTTGATTATTTTTTATTTTTTTTATTTATTTTTTATATTTATTTATATTTATTATTTATTTATAATTTATATAAAGTTTTAATTTTAATTTTATGTATTATTTATTTATATTCATATAAAGTTATCTTTTATTTATTTATTTATATTTATATAAAGTTATCTTTTATTTATTTATTTTTATTTAGTTATTTTTTATTTGTTTATTTTTTTTTTTTTTTTTTTTTCATTCCAGAGGCACCTGTTTAATAGAAGTTGTATCGGGTGCCCGTTTTAGAGACATGCCACCCCATACGCGCTCAACTTCAAATACAGTAAGCCACTGAATTGACTTGATGCTGTAGTCTATGGCAGATAGAGCGGACATAAAACGTCGAGTTTGCGACGCCATGCCGGCGAGTTGCAAGTTTGCGACGCCATACCGTTTTGATTATTTTTAATTTTTTTATTTATTTTTTATATTTATATTATTTATTTTTTATACATTTATATAAGTTATCTTTTATTTAGTATTATTATTTATATTCATATAAAGTTTGATCTTTTATTTATTGATTTATATAAAGTTATTCTTTTATGTATTTATTTTATTTAGTATTTTTATAAGCTGTCAAGATGGATAGGACAGTAAACATCTAAGTATCCTCCGACTATAAGCTGCCGCCATCATTCAATAGTGCGTTGGCAGAGAGGTTACAACCCTGATCTAGCTATTGTAGTAAAAACATCTCTAACCTTTGTAGCAAGATTGTTCTGGACCCTGTTCCAATAACTCAACATCGACCAATCGGAATCCAAGTCAACGCTTGCAGTAAGACCAAACAAAGTGCGTTTTCAGCGCCGCTTGAACTACAGGAAAGCAGGACTGGCAAGGATTCACTGATGACTTGAATCAGAACGTGAAGAAGATTGCTCCAAAACCCCATAAAACTATGAACAAATTTGCCCAACTAGTGAACAAAAGACGCACGGAGCGATTCATACCCAGAGGCTGTAGGACGGCATATATACAGGCCTTTCCAAGGAATGTGTAGAGAATATCAAGAGTATATCACCATGTTTGAAGCTGTTCCTTTCAGCTGAAACAATGCTAAAGGGGAGGAAGTTTCGGAAAGGATCTACCAGGAAAAGATCAAAACATGGCACACTTTCATTTGACTCCACCGATATGACATAACGAAAGAAAGTGGTCTACCATCCGAAGCTCCGAGGGGATCCACCATAACTTCCACAGCAGCCAAAATGTCACACCCAACCAGTTGCCCACCAAACTGCTCTTAAATGGCAAGTGCAGCAAGAAACCAAGAAGATCAAAAACTAGACCACAAGAGGTTAGTGGTGACCCTGGTTTCAATCGCCCTTAACATGGACGAATTGGAATCTAGTATTGCTAAACTTCAAACCAGGAAAAGCAGTAGGCCTTGACAACATCTCTACTGAGCAAACCTGAAAAATCTTGGACCAGTAGCAAAGGAATGGCTTCTTGAGCTCTACAATTGCTGCCTTATTTCCCACAGGTTCCCAAAGATCTGGAGGAAAGAACATGTTATGGCACTCCTTAAGCATGGGAAAGATCCATCCAACCACAAGAGCTACAGACCTTATAACTCCTAGCATACATACAAGCTCTTTGAACGCCTTGCCTGCTCAATCGTATTGCACCTGTGATAGACGAACACTCATACCAGAACAAGCAGGTTTCCGGCAGGCAAAATCAACAACAAGCCAAGTCTATACTCAACCTAACTCAACACATGAGGATGGTTTCGAGACGGGTATGTAACCGGAGCTGTGTTCGTCGACCTATCAACAGCATACGACACTGTTAATCACAGATGCTAATCCATAAGATCTTGGAAATTACCCCCCCAAAGGACATCCGATTGACTGAGTTCATCCGCGGATTGCTTGCAATCAGGGTGTTATTTGTTCAGCTAGGAGCGAAGAAGAGCCGATGGCGTAGGAATCAAGAATGGTCTACCACAAGGGAGGTGCTGCACCTCTCCTGTTCACATATATACCAACGACCAACCCAGGGCGTGCAGGACCTGTCGTTTTATTTAGCGACGATATTGGAAATGTAGCGCACAAGATGCCGACTTCACAGTTGAAGAGATACTCTCCAAATAAGCTTTGGATGAACTCACGCCTTATTATGAGGAAAACCACCTACGTGCAATCCATCTAAGACACAGGTGTGGCTTTCCTTACGACAACCGTGAAGCCAAAACGTCACCTTAAAAGGTACCTGGTCTGGAAACCCCTGGAGAACTGTAAAAACCCTGTCTACCTAGGATGTTACTTGGACCGCACTCTCCTATAAGACCCCACATCGAGAAGACGAAGGAATAAAGTATGTTCACGCAATAAAATCTTGCGAACAAACTCGCTGGCCACAAGATGGGTGCTCGCCCATTTACCCTAAGATCGACGGCACTTGCCCTGTGGTAATCATGTGCAGAGTATGCCTGCCTGTTTGGGAAAGATCAACCAAATGCCAAGAAGCTGATCCAGCATTAAATGCATCCTGCGGGCTTATCACAGGATGCCTCAGTCCAACACCAACAGAAAACTTGTACATCTAGCAGGAATTGCTCCACAGACATCCGTCGTAGCGAGCCGAGCATGCAAGCGCGTAGCTGTCAAGTATCCAATGTGAAGCACCCTATGTCTGGACAGATACCTGCTGCCAACCGTCCAGAGGGAGTTTCTTAAGCAAAGTCCAACCTCGAAACAGTCTCTCAGGAGGTTAAGAGAGTCGCCTTGTGGAAAGAAAGAATTGCCATCAACCAAGTAACATTCTATCGGTATTGAACCGGGTGAGCATCTCCCACCTGAGCTGACTCCTTTGGGCTGAATGGCGAGGCCTCAATAGATTGAGAACAGAACTGGCCGATCTAAGGTTACTTTGCCAGATAGTGGGGCTATCTGAAGCAGATCAGGATACTGACCTGTGGTTGTGGAAACTTTGCACCCACCGGCAATGGAAAAACTCTTGGTCTGCCCACTGCGGGAGAAACAAGCAAAAACAAGGACCTTGCGGAATTCAGTGAAGGGCAGCCAGACATGTACCCATCCTCGGGATGGATCATATTTGAAAACTAGTGTGTTTGGACACGATAAGAAGAAGAAGATTTTTTTTTTTTAATGTTTTTTGGTTGTTTAATTTATTTGGTATAGTTATTTATAGTGATATAAAGTTATCTTATGTATTACGTTTTATTATTGATTGATATGTCTCTATTATTTTGTATGATTTATATTGAGTTAGATGTGATATGTAGATTTATTATATACAGTCGGGTATTTTTAACACATGTTAGAATAAACAGTGCATAAGATAAATATAAAATATAAGTAAAAATAAAAAGAAACAAAAGGAAATAATGATAATAAATAAAAAGTAACGAAATAATAATGCCAATTAAAATAAAAGATGACTTTATATAAATAAATATAAAAAATAAAATAAAATAAAAATAAAACTCGACCGTCATCGAGTTCCGAACTTGCAAACTCTCGCCGCATAGCGTTACGAACTTGCAAACTCTCGCTGGCATGGCGTTGCGAACTTGCAAACTCTCGCCGGCATAGCGTGTCGAACTTGCAAATTCGCCGGCATAGCGTTGCGAAACTTGGAAACTTCCGGCATCGCGTTGCGAAATTGCAAATTCTCGCCGGCATAGCATTGCGAACTTGCATACTCTCGCCGGCATAGCGTTTCGAACTTGCAAATTCTCGCCCGCATAGCGTTGCGAACTTGCAAACTCTCGCCGGCATAGCGTTGCGAACTGCAAACTCGCCGCCCTAGCGTTGCAAACTGCAAACTCGCCGGCATAGCGTTTAACTCGACGTTTTATGTCAAACTCGACGCGGTCGTTTCAAACTCGACGCGGTTTGTCAAACTCGACGTTTTAGGCGCTCTAGCGTGCCATAGTAGTCGGGGACGTCGCTTATCGACATTTCAATGGGAACAGTCATTTGCGTAAAATGACCGGTGTGGCAGGAGTTATAATCCTCCGGACTCACAGTACTGGAACAATGGTGAACCCCCCACAAATTAAGGGTAAGCGATTCAGTTGACTCTTCAGTAAATTAGTTTCAAGCTTTATACAGTGTGGGTGTAGTCTTGGAGCCCGGACTATGAATCATGCCGGACCATATCTCTTTCACACCGGATATGAACCACCGCTTGTGCTCTTTTTGAGTAACAATATGGCCGCAGTGGCTTCAAGTACGAAGCCCAGGTTTCCAAATCCTTATATAACAGATCAGTGATCGAGCTCGATGAATTGAGTTAATCGAGAATAGTCTCTACCACCACAGTCGCTTGATGATCTAGAAAAATAACAAAAACTTGAAAAAATAAAATATCATAGTTATACTTTCAAGTAAACTTGATTTCATAAAACTGCTCCAAAAGTTCAAAAGAATAAGACAGAAAAAAATCAAAAATTATATTAATTTTATTCTCTATGGGATATTTAGCCCAGGTTTTCAATGCATGAAGGCGGAATATTTTCGATTGTTCGTTCTCTCACGTTTCCTATTTCTCCTTCCTCATTTTTCTCTCCTTTCCCTTTTATAGAGCCTTTGTGGCTCCAGGTTAGCTAATCAGTAGAGCGTTAGATCATAATCAGAGCATAGTGGGTTCAATACAGCAGAACTATTTTCTATCCACTTACAAAAGTAATTTTCCTCTAAAACGCAAAAATAGTTTTAACCAACTATCCCATTTTGATTTTACTGCTTTAATTTATTCCCCCTAAATCTTGCCCGATATGTAAGCGATGTGCCCCCACACTTGGAACCTCTTGTCCCTGTGCCCCCCCCCCCCCGCCTAAAAAAAAGTCTAGTAGACACTGGCTGAGTTCCCCCAGTATTCAAGGGACATTTCGTGATAATTTACTTCGAAATGGATGATTTGAAAATGTTAAAACGTTTTGAAGAGAGGAAACATTTAATTGGCAATTTCAAGTTATGGTAAAAAAAAAACTTTGGTATCAACACAACAACACTCCTCTTTTTCACCAAAAATTACCTTTTCAGGAAAAGTGGCCACTTTGAACAATATTCCAAGTTATAAAGTCAAGAAAAAAAATTATCAATTTACAACGATTCAGTATTTTTCAACTAAAATAAACATGTAACGCATCGGCAAACATATAAAACAAACAAGACAAATAATACGCAGACTCGACTGTATGATAACATCATTGCAGCATACACATACCAGCTTGCTGATGTTCTTTTGAGGGACGTGGTTCCATGATCACTGGATAATTCCACAAGTTGAGCAGTGTAGGTTCTCCTTTGTGTCGATTTGCTTCACATTCCACGTAGTCGCACATGTTCTCTATCGGGGTGAAGAATAGGTGACCTACGGCAACTTCCGCATCCGCCAAATTATATTGCATAACCCAGATTCCTTAAGAACAGGCCTATTGAATACCATCGAATTGGCCCACCACGCCACCTCTGTTAAGCAGATCGACACATAAAGTTTACCCATACCCCCTAATCACTTATCCAGTAGTCTATGATGGGAAATATGGCAACTTTGAGCATGTTTCTTTCACATTTAAAACTCTCACAGAGGAAATACAACAATATCACACCAAAGTACAAGCTGAAATCACCAAATAACCAAATTTTGAACATATGATGACCAGAAAATGTTTTAGTTACGATTCACCAAACTCGCCCGACGTCAGACCGGCACAGGATTCTCTATAGTCGGCAAAGCTAGTAATTTGCAAATCGATGTGAAATTGCTGAGCGGAGTAAATTGCCCAAATTCACTGTCCCAAATTCCACTTATTTGAGAAAACATACCCGTCGACCATGTCAAATCAATGAAATTCCTCACTTTCTTAATATAACTAGTACATTATCAGACGTTTTAAAGCACTTTTCCAGATGCCATGCAAGAAAGTAGTCACACCCAAGAATTTGGGATCCTTGACGGCGCCAGGTGAGTGGTTGGTATAACCATTGAAACCACGGATTGCCCAACCACGCCACCTCATGGGAAGCAGACGAGAATAAAGGTTTCAGATAGCCACTATTCATTATCAAGTAGTTCTGATGGCGCAAATTGGCAAATGTGAGCATGTTTCTTTCACATTTAAAACTCTCACAGAGGAAATACAACAATATCACACCAAAGTAACAAGCCTTAAAATCACCAAATAACCAAATTTTGAACATATGATGACCAGAAAATGTTTTAGTTACGATTCACCAAACTCGCCCGACGTCAGACCGGCACAGGATTCTCTATAGTCGGCAAAGCTAGTAATTTGCAAATCGATGTGAAATTGCTGAGCGGAGTAAATTGCCTCAAATTCACTGTCCAAATGCCACTTTGAGGGAAAACTACCAGTCGACCATGTCAATCATGAAATTCCATCACTTTCTTAATATAACCATTGAGTTCATAACTAGTACATTATCAGACGTTTTAAAGCACTTTTCCAGATGCCATGCAAGAAGAAAGTAGTCCACCCAAGATTTTTGATCCTTACGGTAGCCAGGTTAGTGGTGTTAAACCTATTGAAACCATCGATTGGCCCACCAAGCCACCTCATGTGAAGCAGATCGAGACATAAAGGTTACACACCACTATTACACTATTAACAGTAGTCTATGGGGAAAATCGCAACTTTGAGCATGTTTCTTTCACATTTAAAACTCTCACAGAGGAAATACAACAATATCACACCAAAGTACAAGCTGAAATCACCAAATAACCAAATTTTGAACATATGATGACCAGGAAAATGTTTAGGACGATTCCACCAAACTCGCCCGACGTCAGACCGGCAACCAAGATTCTCTATAGTCGGCAAAGCTAGTAATTTGCAAATCGATGTGAAATTGCTGAGCGGAGTAAATTGCCTCAAATTCACTGTCCAAAGCCACTTGAGGAAAACATACAGTCGACCATGTCAATCTGGAAAGTCCATCACTTTCCTTAATATAAACCATGGAGTTCATAACTAGTAATTATCAGACGTTTTAAAGCCTTTTTCCAGATGCAATGCAAGAAAGTTAGTCCACCAAGATTTTGATACTTACTGGTAGCCAGGTAGTGGTGTATAACCTAAAGGGACATATTACTGGATCCAAGATGGTAGAATTATCCAGCGAGCATGGAACACCTTCCTCAAACGAAACATTAAAAATTCTGGAAACAGTAAACACTGCAATGATGTCATCAATGCAGGTGGACTGGGAACAGTTACTATTAAGTCTCACTCTGAATGACAAAACAATTTGATTTGAAACAGGCAGTTTCAACATTACATCTTTCTTTCCTGAAAAAAGTGTAATATGCATAGAAAAAATTTTTATTTACTTGACTACTGAGAAATGTACATTGAAAGCTGACATCTCATTGTTTTTGTTTGTGTACGTTTTACTTGGTGGCCTATGCGTTAATGTTCCGGGGTTACTGTGTTAAGCTTATTTAATTTCATGTAATGCACAACAGGCAAGGAATGAAATGAAATCGTTGTAAATTAACAATTGGTTTACTTTAGACTTTTAAACACTGCAAAGTGGCCAATAAAGTCTTTTTGAAAGCTTGAATGATCATAGATGGTGTCAAATGTCGATAAGCTTAACCGAACGTTTCTAAAAGTAGTAGAGCTGTCGTAAACGGTATCCACAAATAACTATAATAGATTCAAATCGTGTCACCAGAGGAGAAGAGTTTTGGCCAGCTTTGATTATTGGGAGAGGAGGCAGAATATGGGCCCGACTGATCGCCTGTGTCATGAACGTTACTATAAGATAATTTTGCCTTTCATGTATAAATAAATCTTTACATATACACAGAGTTGCAAAGACCTTGTGTTCTTCGTATCAGACCACGGGCGCTTAAAGGTCAGTAACAATAACATTCAACACAACTTGTTATAATTCAATACCACAGTCAGCAACTACGATAAGTCGTTAGGCTATGAATGTGAACTTAATGCTTTGTTTCATGAAGCATGAATTGTTTTGTTTGCTATGGGACTACATGTTTCGATAGAGTCAGGGTGGAATTTTAATTTCCACCCACTGCACATGCCCCTCATTCAATGCCATACATTCAGAAAGTACTGGAGGTGACACGATGGGTTGAATCTATATACGATAGCCAGTGCTAACAAAAATGTTTCGCCTGGATGCCTGAGGGGCTAAACTTTCGATCCTAACAGAATCGTCTGGTGAAGATTCTACTCGGATTGACAGCTCAGACCATTAACCATGTTATTGAACTTTTTTAGTTAGGAATAAGGAAGGCAAAGGGGTCATCACATGCATGCATGTGGATATAACTTTATTTTTAGTAATGGATGTTTTAAGCTTATCTGAACTGCTTGTACTAGCAATAAGATGAGAATAAAACTTTACAGTGCTCTTCCACCACCTTTCATTTCTTTCTATTGCATTCCTTCACTTTCAATCCATACTTCCAATCTCACCAATTAACCAAATTAAATATGACAGATACTCTTCAAGTTCGTTTCCATCAGAGGAGGCCATTACTGATGCAAGAGAGTCCGTCACACCAACAACAAAAAACTTTAGTATTCTAGTCTTAGTGCGTTTGCCAATCCGTTCTTCGCTCACTTTCTGTTCTACGGTTGAGACTATTTCTCGATGAACTTAATCGAGAGAAAAAAACCATACATGATTTTTTTTCTCTCTCTCTCTCGATGAAGATTTTTTCTCGATGAAAATTGCTTTTCCTGATGAATATTTTTTCTTGATAAAGATTTTTTTCTCAATGATTTTTTTTTCTGGATGAAGATTTTTTTTTATAATAATAATAAACAATAATACACAGGCTTTAATCAAGCGCCATTTCATGAAGATCACAGCGCTGTTGTCTATTATTATTACGCTGCCATCAGGAAACAGTCACAATCATTTCGCTTCACCTAGGTCGGTAGCTGGCTGAGCGCACATCCTATCAGCACTAAGATTGCAATATTCCTCCTACCCCAATATCGCTTGGGTTAACGATGCAACGAGGTAAAGTGCCTTGCCCAAGTGCACAACACATGGGCCGCAGCGGGGGTCGAAAGCACCCGCAACTTTCAGATCATGAGTCGGCCGTCATATCCACTGTACCACATGTGTCCTTTTTTCTTGATGAAGATTTTTTTCCTTCAATAGAGACTTTCTTTCTCGATGGACTTTTATTTCTGGATGGAGATTTCTCTTTCTCGATAAAGATTTTGATTATCAATATTTTTTTTTCTTTTTTTCTTGATGAATAATGTTCATACGTGCCATACAAGGCGTGTGCACAAGAAGACAGCGTTTCGCGTGGTGTTCTTTACACAAATATTTAACCAAATTGACAATACATAAGGTGGGTCGGGGGCATAAGGCAGTGACTCAAGAAGTGCCACTTTAAATGCCACTATGATACTGGTTTTGTTTTATTCTTATTTCGCCACTTATGTTTGTATCCTATTGTTATACTTTTAATTGTTTTTAAACCTTATTTACATTTTGTATTCGATTTTTGTTGTATCCGGGTAGAGTTCCGTCCTTTCTTTTTATCACTTATTTCAATTTAATACTAACTATCAAATGAATTTTGATTCCCACGGCACTTATTAATTTCTTCCGTCGTTTGGCCTAATATTTCTTATTTGTTATATTTGTTGTTAGTCTGATATGTTCAAGTGTAATATTTGTCGCAGAAATATTTATGTTCATCAAAACATTAATTATTAAGTGCAAGTGTTGTAATTTATATTTTCATACCCGATGTACATTCATTAATGTTCACGAAGAATATAACTGGTTTAGTTGTAAATGCAATGCTAATTTGTTCCCTTTTAATCATTATGTAGATGATTATGAATTCAGATTCGCTGTGAAATATGTTGACCATACTATGGAGTATAACAATATGCTAAGTCTTAAATTGAACCTATATTTCTGATTTGAATATGGATTTTAAAACCACCACCATTATTTTTGTGACAATTATTACACTTAAACATATCAGGCCAACAACAAATACAACAAATAAGAAATATTAGGCCAAACGACGGAAGAAATTAAAGACACTATCAGTGATTCAACCGAAAGAGTCATTAAAAGTAATTAAAAGTTGCAGGAATAACTTAAACGTGAAGGAAATTGTGTTTGTGTTCAAATTTTTGGATGTGATTTCAGTAAGGGTCCATTTCATTATGTCTAAATATTTTTTCATGCCATTGTGTCCCTTTAAACATATACAGCAATAAAAGTAAATGATTTGGTCTTCAAATGGGGATATAGTTAACCAACTACATTGCTCTTTATATAATTCCTGTAATATTAGGAGAGTGAATTACCTTACAGATTTCTATTTTAACAGTGGAGAACTACGCTTCTGTTTTTTTTCTTGCATCAACAGGACATACGCGTTTCTTAAATGAAATTGAAGAATTACAACGTGAAGTAGACATTTTAATCGAAAAGGGTGTCAATAAAATAATCGCGCTGGGCCACTCAGGCATAGAAAAAGATCAAGAGATAGCACGGCGAGTTCGGGGAGTCGACATTGTGGTTGGAGGACACAGTGACACATTCTTATATACAGGTAATAAAGTATTGTACACACATTACATAAAAATTATTGCAACTTGCATAAAACGAGAAAAATTATCTTATAAATTAATCACAAATAGATTTCAAATATACCAGAGTTTCTTGCCTTCACATGACATATGACTGTCAAAGTTTGTTTTCAACGATCTTATTCCTTCCACAGAAGCCGAGAGTGCGAATCATCCCCCGTTCGTCGGCGTCATCATCATCACCATCACCTTCACCATCCTCCCCTCCTTCCCCCCTTTTCTCCTTCCCCCCCTTTTTTCCCTCCTCCCCCCCCCGTCCTCTCCTCCCCTCCTCATCCTCATCATCGTAGTCGTGGTGGTCTTCGCCGCCGCCGCTGCCACCCCGACCACCATCACCATCATCACCGCCAAGCCACCATCACCACCATCATCATCATCATCATCATCAATCATCATCATCACATCATCATCACATCATCATCACCATAGAACTTAATCCTCGTCATCATCAACCATCACACCTGCAAAACCCCGGGGTGCTCGCGTTGCCTCCGCACCCCGACTGGGTACCTGGCAGTGATAATCGTCATCTTCTCATTCTCGTCGTTCATCGCAGTAGTTACTAGCTATTCGTCATCATAAATTAAAATAGCAGTAGATGGGGGCACCTATTTTTCGCGTGATAAAAAACTGCATCTAACGATTTGAAGCCATCGTACAAAATACAACCCATATTTAAAGAAAAAACTTTGCTTTCCGATGAATAATAAAATAATTCAATTCAGTTCCCATAACCATAAACAATTGATGGGGTGCATATATTATTTAAAAACCGAGGAACATAAGACGCGAGGTATGAATGATTTTCAGGCTGACTTGAACTGATTTGAAAACCCGCAGGCAATATTCCATTAAGGCTAATATTTAACTAGCATTTAGACCCGTATTAGTAGCTCAATTATTACACCCGACAACATGCGGCCATGACTCCCTTTTAGGGTAAGTGACGCCTGTATACTACTACACTGTAATAGCAATCTGATTATAAAGTGCTTTCGGGAACTCTGCAAGAAAAATTCTGAATGAGATTACAACCTTATAAATTCTAACCCAAATATTGGTATAGGTATGAAAATGGAAAGAAGGCTTTAGAACGTGCACCTTTATGTGAAATGTGGGATTTTCCTTTGCTCTTGTCAAAAAATGAAAAGGAAAGGCAAACTTAGGAATGTGAAAAACTCTCTCTTCATTTTTCATACGACCTTCTTTCATAAATAAATAATACATTATAATTCATTTACTCCATTGCTGACGACGGGGTTTGAAATTAACATCCGCTAGTTTCTTAAGTTAATAATCGCAGTAAGAACGGAACGAAAACAAAAAAAGCAGTTCTGCTTCTTTACCTGTAAGCCTTCTAATAACACATGAAATCAAACGACTAACATGAGCTCCGTTATAGTCGCAGGGAGTAATCACATATTGACCAAAATGTACGGTCAAAACAGTGGCGATTAATTACCTACCTTTTTAGATTTGTGTAGACGTGTGACCGAGGCATATACAGGGTATATCACTTACTATATCAATCAATAAGCCTCTTTAAAGAAAGAAGGAAAAAGGTAATTTTGAATTAGAATTTGATAATATTATGTTCATTTTGAATATTGTTAAATTATTCGATATTAGTTCCGTAATGTTACTTTTCGTGAATTGAAGAATGCAATATTCTGGCCAAATACCCCTTTTTGTGATCTCTCCATGATGCATTGTGTTTGTTTAGTTTTATTTTAAACATAATTAGTTCAACAGCGTACTACATACAATTTAACAATTTTATAACATAAAGAAATTTAATATAGGTTTTTTCCGGCCAATTTCGCAATTTAAGTGTTCCATTTTATAAAAAGGTCATTCGTTTTCGTGCGAAAGTGAACGATGATGTATATTTTTGTTTCAATTAAGCAAAACGTCATTCAATTTCTTTAAAGGAGCATTCGACTTCGTAGAATGGTCGGCCAAATGCGTAACGAGCTGAATCGATTTCAATTTGATTAGCTTTGAGATTCAACTCATGTTTTCTATTTCCCCGTTGAGATAACAAAAATGAAAAAATGTTCTTTTGAATTAGCAAGATTTCGCGATTAATCATATAGCCCGGCGAAAATCATTCCTTCCTGAGTATTTCGGCATTGAACAATATTATATGGCCGATACATAGATGTAATAGAATTAAAATGATCTGGTGATAGCCTTATTAAGAAACAAAGGCAAAATGTAGACCTCTCTGAAAGGAACGGATCATGATTATACATTTTTTTAAATAATGTCAACTTATATAAACATAAACTGTTTTCAGTAAAAGTATTCTTTTGAAAGTTGTCTAGCACAAATATGCTCATAATTAAAACACGGAGGCCTTTAAAAGACAATATCAGTATCATTACTGAGCATGGTACATATAAATAGAAAAATTAAGAAAGTGCATGGCAGTGATATATAGTGAAAGTCAAGACAACTGCAGTGATAAGCTGAGTACAGCAGAGAATGAAACTTTTTTCATTGCAATATGAAACAATAGGGTGCAAAGAAAATAGTTGGATTGATAACCATTAACCACCCCGTCGACGGGTTTAAAAAAATCTTCCATCGTGAAATATAACATGACTCAGTAAATCGAAAGAATGAAGGACCAATGTATTTCATCACCAATATCTCAAATGAAAACTACTTTGAACTGAATAACTGTCCAACTTAAAGCAATAACAGCACATTTTTTGAAGAGTGCCCCCAATTTTCAAAATTTGATATTTTTGCACAATTATGTTGGTAATTGTCTCGGCTCGGAAACTACACCTGCGAACGAGAATGCTCAAAAATGCATATTTATCATAAAATAAGCGATTTTGTAATTAGAATTGGGATGCTCTTAACGGCAGAGCTGGAAATGCTAAGTTTATGTCCGTCCATGATAAAATAGTGCCACCTCAAGAAAATGACCTCTAACTTGACTTGCCTGAACCAATAAAACAACTAATGGATGACCATAGACACGTACATGGCGCTATTTCCCGGCTATTTCATATTAGAACCCGTTTCCAGCAGCCGTTGAATTATTATCGGAGATCATCTCCGATATTAATTACAAAATTCTTTCGTTTGCGACACATAGACATTTTCGAGCGTAACCATTTACAGATATAGTTTACTACCCAGTTAAATCTCACAATTTTTGGAAAATTGTGGGCGCTCTTCAAAAAAATTTCTATTTTGCTTTAACAAAAATTAGCATACTTTTCGATGTAGACAAATAGATAGCAGAAAACGTATTGTGGGACAAATCTAATGCTTTTCTTAAATATTTTTTAATGGTTTTCTCTCTAAGCAACATTATCTTTTATTTACGTACTCAAGTCATTCTTTTGATAAGGGATTAAATATAACATACTTGTTTATACATTCTACATAATTCATCAGTTATATTTCGTTCGTTTTATCCAACACCACTGATACATTTAATAGACCTAGCAATGACGACGAACACACTTGGAAACGATTAACATAAAACTTCCTTTGCCCTCCTGTGGAAATACCTAAGAGTATAATAGATCACCTGTACAATTTGATCATTTCTGGAATGCAATAACAGGTGGATGTATTGTAGTCATGTGGCTCTCTTGCCCTGCAGCATGACAACCTTCTTCATAGAGTCTATAGGGCGGTTTCACTGGAGGTCAAAAGGTTAACTTGACCAAACCTGCCCTCCAGAACAACCCAAGGGTGCATAGATTACAAAAGAATCACCCGCAGAAATATCTGAAACCCGGGTGGGTACTCGACCAAAATTGGGTACAGGTGTACGTCCGCCAGGTAAAAAAAATCGACCCATGTTTATAGTGACCAAATTGTACAAAATATGACCCATTTATATAGTTGGTGCCGAAATTTCAACCCATTTCTATAGTTGGCTTTGAAATTTCGCACCATTTTCATAGTAACTTAGCAAAATCGGCACATTTTCATAGTAACTTTTCCCAAAATCAGAAAAATCGACCATTTCATTGTGATTTTACCAAAAATCAGAAAAATTGACCCACTTTCATAGTAAATTGCGACCAAAAATTGAAAAATAGACCCATTTATATAGTAGCAATGACCTAAAAAATGACCCATCAATATAGTAGTGTTACGATCTCGGCTCGAAAAATCATAACAAAACACCAACAACATCAAATTACACTCAGTCAACACTGATTTATGATCACAAGATTTATTTGTGATGTCAAATTTGGCCAGAAGGCAGACGTTGTTGCAACGCCTGCATGAAATTACAGGTTTTTGAATGCCTTGACTACTAAGATACAGCTGTTTGTTTAATGAATCGCCTAAAGTCAATTTGATGGTGCAAGGAATAACTCTAGTTATTTGAGGATGAGTGATCATATTCTGTGCGCATGTTCATGGCAGTTTCAAATCATCTTCGCGACGCAGAATCACCAACATTGCGATTATCAGCTACACAGTCACTGTTTACAGCCCCAGTGGGCTTGACTTCATGGGTTACAATGCGAGGCACAATGCGAGGCAGAATTCTGTTCATGATCATGACTGAGGGGTTTCTGTGGAACTTACACCCTGCACAGGTTCCATTCTGGCCCATGAATCTGACCACCAGAATTACAGCAACCGTTCAGTTCACGTTTTTCTCGGAACTTCTACTAGCATAGTTCACTTTACACATGTCGCAAAATGGCAGCATCTGGTGACGGGCTCCTCTTAGTCCATTATGTGAAGTATGAAGTGCACCCTCTATGTCGTCCAATCAATCATGTCCCCAGAGGGTGGGAGATCTGGCTTGAAGTTCACAGATTTCCTGGCAACAGCATTTAACAGTATTATAGAGTTAACATCATTATAGCGTGAAGACTTCCTTGCACCTTTATATTCTTTGATCACGTTACTTGCTCTTATTATATTTTATTTCCTTGCACAATTATATAAATGCAATCATCTGGCATTGGTCAAAAGGGACCCTTGTAACAGTAGCATGGTGAGAAAAATGACCCATTGTTATAGTAAGGGGTGAAAATGTGACCCATATCGGCAGCACATATGTACCTACCCTTTTCCACTGAGTAACCCCCTCGGGATCTGAAATGTAAACGTTCAGGTGAACCAGGTGCATGTATTGCATTCTTCTCATACTTGGATGATCTGGAGGGCAAACAAAAAAGTCCATTCAACATAATTTAGCTCCGTGAAAGGGCCCTATAGGACCGTAAGAATAGAATTTTCAACACACCTTAGTAATGACGCTCTTTTCGCTCATTCCTATGAGTAATATTGTATGAACTTAGTCTAGCGTGAAGACTTGAGGGATTACCCGACGGAATCTATAATCCCTTATTGATGTCTTGACACTAGACTTCATGTAGTTCAAAGCAGTACTACGCGGTGGAGTAACCTTTTTACTCATGAAATTTTTTTACTATATTTTTGAAGTGAATTAAAATTACCGGCCTTTTCTGTCTTTACCCCAAAACTTTCATCCTTTGTATGACCCACTTCTTTTGTTTTGCATCTATCAAGGAATTACTAGTTAAAAAATAGGTAAAGGAATCAGTGCACCACCTGCAATGATATTTAATTTATCGATTGCAAAAGGAATTTTGATGACTTTAAAGGTTAATGGCCCGATCGCTAATAGCCTCGTCCCCAGAAGCCCCAGATTTTACCGGAAGTGGTCAACATTTTGGTAAGAGAAGAAAGCTACTATTTTCCTCATTTACCCTGTGAAATTTTTAGAGCCAAATGATATTTGGTTTGGAAGTTACGAGTGAAAATGTACCCCATTTTGGTCGACCAATATTAATTTTACACAGTACTCTATGGGGCTTACAAAACCACGTTTTTAGCTCTCGCATCAAAACGGATTGAAATATCGGCGCGAAACTTTATAGATGGGGTTTTGGAGTGAAGGCCAATCTATCAAGGTGAAAAACTTCATATCCTTAAATCTGGCCATCCCCCTTTAAAATAGCTAAAGTTGTCCCTCTCTACAAAAAAGACAATACTGAAATGTATTCTAACTATCGCCCTGTTTCACTTTTGCCTTGCTCCTCCAAAATTTTAGAGCGACTTGTATTTGACAGATGTTCATCTTTCGTTGATAAGTAAGTTTGACATTTTAAATAAAAGGCAGTTTGGCTTTAGATCAAACTACTCTACCCAAATAGCAATCATCGAATTAGTGGACAATGTATATAAGGCGGCTGACCTAAATGAAACGACAGTTGGAATTTTCTTAGATTTATCTAAGGCTTTTGACACTATTAACTATGACATCATATTATATAAATTAGAATATTATGGCGTTAGGGGTGGTATTAGAGTGGTTTAATTCCCGTTTAAAAGTGTTGAAAGTTATCGCAATCAAAGATCTCAATATGTATACTATAATTCATGTACAATCTAACTCTAAAAACGTAACTTGTGGTGTGGTGTACCACAAGGCTCGATATTAGGTCCTCTGTTATTTCTTTTATATGTTAACGACATCATCAATACATCCTCAGTCCTAGCCTTTGTCTTGTTTGCAGATGACACCACAATATTATATTCCCATCATGACCTTGATAATCAGAGGCATTTGATCAACAACGAATTAGACAAGTACCGGATTGGTTTAAAGCAAATAAGCTATCAATTAATGCTGAAAAAATCCCAAATTTTCATGATAATGGGTACCCCTGCTAAAATATTTAAATTCAATAAGGATATTAATGTGGTGTTAAAAGGGTTGTAATTTATCAAGAGTCAACAAGACAATTTTTTGGATTTATTTTTGATGAGAATTTATCATTTAAATATCACATAGAATCGGTATTAAATAACATATTCAGAAATGTTGATATTCTAAATGGACGAACAGAAATTTGCTATTTTCAAAATTACAAAATCCATTCTTTTTTGAAAAATACGCACTTTTGCGCACAACCATTCGCAGGTATAGTTTACTAGATAATTACCAACAACAACTGTGCAAAAAAATCTGAAATTTTGAAATTGGGGGGGCGGCTCTTCAAAAGTACTGTTATTGCTTTAATCTTGTTCTGTAATCTTTCTGCTTGGTATATAAACAAAGGAAAGACAGAAAAATATGATAAATTTTACTAATGTTGCAGGCCTAGCTTTTAGTCATTGGCCTATACATACATCACACGAGACGAAATATACTGAGCTAAAAGTGAAATTATATGACCAAAGACGAAATTAAATTGATTTTGACGAAATTTTATGAAAATAAAGTTACTTTTATTGATCAAATGTTCAATATAAGTGATCAAAGACGAAAGTGTTTTAAACAAACGCACATTTGAGTTTTCTTTGGACTAAAACACCTTAACGAGATATGAAATATAACGAAAACTTGTTTAAATTATCTGGGAATACCATTGTACTCTGTTTGACAAACCGGAAGGATATTTCCCCCAATTAATCTATATGAAACAAAACCTGTTGCTCTTCATTAATTTTATGTGGCAGCACCCTTTTTGCTGTATGACGACGACAGTTCATGAGATATATTTAATAAAGAAATATTTCATAAATGATAAAATTTTGGAGACAATCCTTACAGTGAATTTTGGTAAGTTTATGAATGTACTTACGTGTGCAATATGCACATCGTGGTGTATATATGATAGCAGGTTACTTCGACTTGAAACTCATTTGATGTATTTAGAAATTAATAACTTGATTCTGATCATTACCAGGAACACCACCGAGTACCGAGGAGCCTTACAACGTTTACCCCATTGTTGTGACACCGGATCATGATTCATCGGGTAAAGTGCTAGTCGTACAGGCCTATACTTTTGGTAAATATCTTGGACGATTGAATGTTGAGTTTGATAACAAGGGCAGAGTAACAGCATATTCCGGAAACCCAATATTGCTAGACAACAACGTGGAACAAGGTAATGAGAAACCGATTAATTGCCAATGCTTAATTTTGTAAAATGGTCTTCATTTTAAATTTTGCGCAATAGTTCATTTTCATGCGCATCGTTATTGAATATTGATCAATATGGTCGATCTATTCACAAATGTTTAACAATTGTCATCAGTTTGTTTTCAGTATGGTGCAATAGTACAGGGTGAGTCAAAACAACTTGACCCTGATTGTGTCCGCCATTTTGAATTATATCTAACATATTTGGTATCATCTGAAAGCTGGGTTCATTATCTTTAATTTACTGCAAAGATCATTCACATCGGTTAGGTACAGACGGAGCTACAGTCGTTTGAATCAAGTAGTCGGTGTTCTGCTCTGTCCACGGATTCACATTGAAATGAACGGCGTTCAGCGAAGGAAATCCATGTCCAGAAGAAAATCAGGCTATTTATTCACTACAGATTCTTGATTCGAAAGACCGTAGCTCGGCCTATACTTAACCGATTGGAATGATCTTTGCAGCAAATTAGAGATAATGAAATAAGCTTTCCGCAGATACCACATATGTTAGATATATATTATTTAAAAATTCAAAATGGCGGACACAATCAGGGTCAAGTTTTTTTTACTCAACCTGTATATGGGTAAGATGTTTTTTGTACTTTTGAAATAGACACGTTAGTCAGGTAGCCATGGTCCAACTTATGGCCTGACCGTAAAATTGAGTATGGACACCATTTTCTGCTGAAAATGATAGATAAGGGTTTGTAGAATAAGAATCTGCCGGGTGCCACCTGGGCATCCTTGCGCATTTTGAGAAATCCAAGATGGCGTCGCCATAAATGATAATTATCTATTCAACCCTATATTATCAAACTATGGAGTTACTAGATATACTATAGGACCCAACGAACAAATGCATGGCACTTGTAACATTGAGTCATACTCCAAATTCAAAATGGAAGCCAAATCTAATAATTTAAAAATATGCCATATAACAGCAAATACCTGCGATAAAAAATAAACATGAAGTACTTAGATTATGTGTTAGACACAATACATGTATTTCTGATACTTTTAAAGTTGTAACATGACGTCAATCAATATGGTAGCCAAAAACGTGAATATCTTCAAAAATACTTGACGCAAAGGTCTAAATATTACCTTCAAGTATAAATTATTATGTCAATGAAACAATTAGAAGTGTACCTATGATCATAACAAAGTGATACCAGGTAATCCCGATTAATAAAAATGGGTCAAGTTATAAATTGAGTGCAATATATGTGAAAAAATTCCTATGGTATTTTTGACAACTTTGAACCATATTAGTTTTATTTCGATTTGGGCGCATTTAAAACAAATTGAACTGTATATTGTACATTGGTTAGGATCAAAGGTACATTTCTAATGTAATTGACACATTGATTTCGATTTGAAGGCTGTAATACTTATAAATTTGTGCCAAGTATTTTTTGAAGATGTTCACGTTTTGGCTGCCATATTGATTGACGTCATGTTATAATTTTAAGGAAATTAGAAATACATTTAACTGTGTCTAACAACATAACCTAAGTACTTCTCGTCTATTTTTATCGCAGGTATTTGTTGTTATAGGGCATATTTTAAAATTATTGGATTTGGCTTCCATTTTGAATTTGAAGTATGACTTAATGTTACAAGTGCCATACACTTGTTCATTGGATCCTATAGTATATCTAGTAACTCCATGATAATATAGGGTTGAATAGATAATCATCATTTATGGCGACGCCATCTTGGATTTCTCAAAATGCTCAAGGATGCCCAGGTGGCACCCGGCAGATTCTTATTCTACACACCCTAATCTATTATTTTCAGGAAAAAAATTGTGTCCATACTCAACCTGTACGGTCACATGAAGGTTCTACCTAACTACATGGGTGTTATTTACCTTTCAAAATAACGAAGAACATTACTCAAAACTCAACTCAGGTTGTTGAGCCTTACGTGAAGGCCGAAGTGCACAGTGATTGGTTGGAAGTTGGACAGCTGAGTACCCCAAATCTGCTATATAGGATTGACAGTCGTCAAACGGGGACTCCTGAGATTTAATTCTATCCATAACTATAATGTAATTTGGTCTGCATACTTTATCTTTTGAAGATCCTGTGCTGCTAGAAGAATAACTGAGCTGGGGCAATGATACGCAACTTTTCTGATGAAGTTATAGCCAAATCTCACGTCTTCCTAGATGGAGCCGTGACCGTTGTCGTTTGAAAGAATGCAATTAGGCAACTTGTGCAGACGCTATCTATGGTCTTTACACCTTCCATGATGATGAGGGTTGGAAGAAGTTAGCCTAGCCATTCAAATGGCGGCGGGATAAGAGCTCAATGTCACGAGGTAAAGCATTAAATATGTACATGTAAAAAAAATGACATACATTTATGCCTAGTCTTTGGTTAGCGATTTTTGAGATAAATGAAGCAACTATACATATATATATAGATACACGGGTCCAGAAAAAAAAGAATCCTGAAACAAAAACATTGGCTACACCAATGGAAAATAACTATATACAGTTAACAGATTGTTCTGTTACTAGTTACTAGTTGTCTTCATCTGAATTTGATATATTGAATTGAATTAATTGATTATCAACATTATCGCAGGCATTATTTTTGTATGTGTTTAGCAATTTGCGCGAGTATTGAAAGGCATATCACGAATACGACCCAAAAAGGAGGCCAAAATAGTCGAAATTGCATTGCCTACATGTTGAAGCGACGATTAACTCTGTTAAGTATTTTTTCCAAATGAAAAATGAACAAAAAGGAGAAAACAGCAGTGTTTCAGAGATATAAATCTCCTTCCATTGCGTGTTTTGTAAGTGTCAGTGGGACGGTAATCACTAAAATATTCGATTTTGTTTCTTAGGTTGATTTCAATCTTATCACTTGCAGGGTATGTTCGGGACCTAGCTTGTTACAGACATACCAATTTTGTTTTCGATTTTCTGATTGGCAAACACTGATAGTGCTTTAATTCATATATCAAAACCTTGCGTACCAAATGTTAACTCATAAATAATGCAGATGACATTTATTCAACAAATTAAATGAAGGGAAATGAACCACGAGGAGATAAGCTTAAATCTCCGATGTGCACTTTGTACAATTACCTAGATCATAGATAGATCTGATCAATTAATGTGAAAACAATGTACTCTCATGTTTTCCATAATTACAGGGAGCATTGTAAGTGGTTTTGCGATGCATACAGGCATGCGCGCGCATTAAAGGCTGACTCAGAGATTGCCCGATGAGGAACGCACTCAATTTTCAAACCAAATGTGTTTTTGCATATTAATAATGATATATCCCGATAATATCAATGTGTGAAATAACTCAGCTCAAATCGACGTCCTTCATATAGAAAATCACAACTTTCGTTATAACATTCCGGATCCGGAAATTGTTGTTATACACGGTATTCTATGGCGCGTTATGCTATGAATAATGTTACGATAAAAACGATAACCATCAAATTCATCTCTAACTTTGGAATAAGCATTTAGGTTTACTATCGTTAGTCTAGTTGGTCTGTTTTTAATTTCTACCACAAAACATATTATTATTTCGAAATCTTTGAGTCAGCTTGATTACAAATTCTCCCAATGTTGACAATTTCAAATGCAAATGAACAAAATGACCCAGAGTAGCACAATAAAGGCTTAAGGTATCGATATTTAAAGTTTTAAATTAGACCTTCTAAGATGATTGTATACACCACTTGTGAAATTATTATTTTTTCTCAAAGAAGAATGTTTGATAGAAATAAGGGGGTCTGCATGTAGTCAAAATGTTCCTCTATACGTGTTTAGTGCACAAACCATCTTTGATCTGGCACGGATAATGCTCAATATAATAATAATAATATAATAATAATTAATTGATTATCCAACGACGGAGGCTGCAAACAAACAACACGAGTAACATCCAGAACAACAAGAAGATTGTGGAAAGATCCGACTTCATAACTTTATGAGAGGAAAACCAGGCTTGTAGCTCACATCTACTCTCATAGCAAAGCATTCCAGATGGTAAAACCAGTATTTAAGATACTTAGACCCTTTTTATAAATTAACACGTTGATTATTGTGATACGTGGGCTACCGCGTAATCTATCCACCCACGCTCATGTTTTTCAACAATCCGAAAAGACATGATGATAGATTAAAGATGAAAATCAAATATGGATAAAACACTGCAACGGTTAAAGGCACTGACGACGTAGTCCCAAGCGGTATATTGCTACCTATGAAAAATACATAACCTGTTATTTTGCTTTCAGAGTGTTTATGAGAATTGGGGGTCACAATAAGCTTATATGCTATACACACTAAACTAATAGTGCCCACAAGGCTAAAAATCTTAGATTCACATATTTGCCATGGATTATCTGAAAAAAAAGCCTCACACGTTTAAAATGCACAGATTATAAGAAAGTCAACAAATTCATTATTGGTATGGTTACTCTGATATATGGTTTGTCGAATTAAAGCTGACTCAGAGATTTCAAAAATAATTTTTGTGCAGTAATTAAAAATAGTATTAGAGCTAAAGATGTCACCTAATATGCTTTATTTTAAAGTAAGAGATGAGTCAGGCTTTTCGTTTTCATGCAGCAAACATTTATGCACAGTCTAGTCAACAGTGCCATAGGCTACGTGTATAACAAAAATTCGGGATCCATAAGTTTTAGATCAAAGTTGTGAATTTTCTATGTGAAGGACTTCGGTTTGTTGTCAGTCATAAAGTGATTAGTAAATGGACAAACATTATGTAATATGGAAAAAACACGATTTGTTTGTTGAGGATTGCATTTGATGCACTGACGTTTAGTACTTAACTACAGAATTTGTACCCATGTTGAAATTTTGTTTTTTTTTGAGTGAATTTGATGGTACTTTGGGTAATATCGTTGAGTTCATCAACAATATTCAAGCGATTTATTTTCACTGCAACATAAAATAACAAAAGTATATACATTAGACCTTTTTATAATTTAACACGTTATTATTTTGATACGGTTAGAGCTACGCGTAATCTATCACCACACGTCAGTGCAACAATCCAAAACAGACAGTGCATGATATATTAAGATGAAACTCAATATGGCTAAAAACACTGCACGGTTAAAGGCATCTGAATGACGTAGTCCCAAGCGGTATATTGCTACCATATGAAAAATACATAACCGTATTAGTTGCTTTAGAGTGTTTTCTGAGGATTTTGGGTCACAATTTAATGCCTGTATGATTATACCAACACTAACTAGGTAGCCAAAAGGCTAAAAAATCTTAGATGCACTATAATATTGCATGGATATATCGGAAAACATGCTTCAAAATGTCGGAAATACACTTGAGAATAAAGAAATTAGAATTGAGTATGGTACTCTGATATTATGTTTTGTCGAATTAAGGCGGAATCAGAGATCAAAATAATGTTTTGTGCAGTAATACAAATAGTCAGTCTGGAACTAACAGATAGTCACCTCAGACTATGCCTATTTAAGTTAGAAATGACTCGGATTTTTCGTTTATG
Organism: Ophioderma brevispina; assembly: GCA_023653785.1. NCBI lineage: Eukaryota > Metazoa > Echinodermata > Ophiuroidea > Amphilepidida > Ophiodermatidae > Ophioderma > Ophioderma brevispina. The sequence goes on along the minus strand of JAMKCH010037737.1, from coordinate 21,219 downwards.
CAAGCCAACATTATGTACAGTTATAAACAGTGTTGCCATGGATACCGTGTATAAAAAAAATCTTGCACCGGAATTTTAGAAACAAGTTGTGTTATTTTCTAGTGAAGGGACTTCGATTTGTGTTAGTTTTTCACAAAGTGATTAGAAATGACAAGCATAGTATATGGAAAAAAAAAAAAAAAAACACGATTTGGTTTGTTCGAGATTAGGGCCCAATTCGATGCCAATTACGTTAGTACTTCCTAACTAACTAAAAGAATTTCTGGTAACCATGTGGTAACTTGTGTTATTGGGTGAATGTAAATTGTACGTTGGCGTAAATCGCCCGTAGTTCATCACACTCAATCAATCATTCAATCGAATTTTGTTTTCATTTCAACATCAAAATACAAAATAGTATATACAAAATATTAATATATGAAAAACAATATGAGGGGACACCACAATAAAGGCCATGACATGAAAAAGGTTAAAGTAAAAAACAGATAACGAAACGATTGCTGTAGACGTACTTAACAGTCTCCAGTAAATCGTATGTAGGCCTAGCCGAGGGGAGGATCATGATAAAATTGGAACATAAATCTTTAAGCCTTAAATTTACTAGAGTGCCCACTCTTTTGGGGTGTGACTGAGTCCCAGAATTCAAAAAGCGTTGCAGTTCAAGAGGATGTCTTCGCCATTAGGATTTACATGACGACTTTCACTTAGTACCACGATATCAAATCCTAGGAATCTTTTCGTGTGTAGTCTATAGTTTTTAATACTTCTGCTTTGAGATACGTTATCCAGCAAGCTCAGACGACAGGTTCTAGATTTCCTTGATGACTCACTCCCTTCGTCCTGGTTTAGGCCCACTATGACCTTGCAAAAGAGTCTGCACGAAAGGTTTTGATGATTTTAGGGCAACAATTGACTGCTGATCCAAATTCTTGATGATACAACCTTTGCATATTGTGCATTTTGAGAATAGGGGAAGGGGGGTAAATTAACGGGGGAAATTTTTTGTGTTGTAAGGGTTTTAAAAATATTTTAGGATAGACATTCATCTGGTTCTAAGGATTAATAAAATGTATAGTTCCTATATCTACAACCATTCCATGTTTGCCACGACAGGCCAAAAACGTTTCAAGGTCTTATGGGGTAAACCTTTTATATTGATCGGATTGGTTTGTTCATGAATTGGGGATTTTTTTAATTATCTCCACAAGTAATCTGTCGCATGCGTCCACTATTCCCACGGTTTTTATAGCTCCCAATACAACATAAAAAATACATAGCTTTTACCGATAATTGAAGCAAAATTCAAAATTCATAATTACAAATCTTGGTAGAAATGTGCTTCAGATCCATCAACTCTGCACATCAACTACTGGCAAACTTTTTAACTTGCATGTCCTACAACTAAGGGGTTCCCTAAAAATAAGTTCCCGCTAAATCGAAGGACACTTCGCTCGATGTCGAGGTTTAGAAAATTTTAAAAAAGAGTAGTAAAACGATGTTACCAACTGCTTCCACAAAAATAGCGTGAGGTAAACTGTTATACAAGGGAGTGTGGCCTGACGCTTCGCATCCACTGCCACGGAATCTTCATCAAGGCAAAACTGGGACCATACAAAAAAAAGTTTGTGAAAAGAGGAAGGAAAAAAATTCGCCATGGCCACCAAAAATGCTTGCTTTTAAAAAAAAAAAAACACACTTGTGATATTCACACACACTCCAAAATGGCCCGTTTCTAGAACACGTATCACTTTGCAGTATTCAAAGGTCTAAAGTTCAACAAATCATCAATTTACAAACAACGTTTTCTTTATATTTTTTATTCAGAAAAATAGCAAATAAATGCAATATATTTTGATGAGCCCAAGGTGATTTATTCATACAAGCTTCGCATATGTAAATAACCAAAATCCCAAAAACTCCAAAACATAAGCCAGTTCATCTTTCAAAGGAGTTGAGTTGAAAAGGGTTCATTATGACCGATGAAGCGCCAATGTCCAGCATTAAACGTCTGTAAACCTTTCTGCTAGCTATTCAAATTGTAACTAATAAAGTAATATTCTACAGTGACTCATTTCTTCTACATGGATGTGGTTAACAGTCCAAAAGAAGCGTACCGTACGTAGACGTCCAAGTCCGTACTTACGTCATAATTTCCCACCATGCAATGCAACTTTTTAAAGAAAACATAGAGGTTTAACATTTCACCCCCCGGCCAGTTTATTTTTACAGTTCTGAAGCTGCAATCTTACCCCTATATAGTTTTAAAGTTATCAAACAAAATGTATGTGAGGATTTTTTTTTTCAAAATAAATATATTAATTAAGGAAAATTTATAGGACGTCATCAGTGATATATATATCTTAAAATTTTTTGTAATTCGTTATAATTTGGTGACGTTGTTGGACGTCTTGTTAACGTATAGTACAAGTACGCTCATCGTGTGCAGATACTCTACACTGTTAAAAACTATATACTAACACAAAAATTACAACATGCAGAGAAAGATGGCTGAAAAAGCAATTTCAAATTTTATTTGTTCGGCTACCAAAGCATGTAATTTGGTTGACGGCTTTTACTCACTATTTTGAGTGTTTGGTAGCAATATTTATTTGTTTTCTATTTTTAATTTTTTTCTACAGGTGATGTATAACAGTCGGAAGGACGTTTCCACAGTTTCGTCCATTCGGAAATACCGTAGACTACAGAATTGCAAGGAAGTATATGTGCGAGAAATTCTAGAAGTCGGCGTTGCAAGAATAACACGATTCTTACTAACCTGGAAGCTTTACAAACCTCAGGTTAGACGCAATTCCATTGTAGTTAAAATATTAAAATATTTAGTCGGTGGATTTAAATTTAGGTAAACGGATGTGACCTTTTCCGGGTTTGCTACAAAAATATTCAAAGGTGATAACATGTTTCTTTGTCAATTTGGTATTAAAAAGTACAAATATGTGAATTAGATATTTAAACAGATGCACCAGTGATTCATGATTCATCAGGATGATGCAACCCACTCGTCGCAATACAAAATTTGCACGTCCACAAACAATTTTAAAGTAACGCAATATATGTGACGAAATGTTGCAAAAACGCTTAAATTTTTCTTTAATTGCTGATTGTTATATTCTGAGGCAAATCTGAGGAACCAGTTTTTGCTTGGTTTTTTATTAAGGTGTTGGCATCATGATTTAAATGGGCCGTAGAATTCTTTAAAAATTGATATATAGTTATATTCATTAGTGCTGATAACAAATCTGAAATAAAAAATAAGGTTACCATATTCGTTTGTGAGAAAAAGAGTTTCAAAAAGTACATGTTTTGCCTCAAAAATTGTAATTATTACCACGCAAACTCTATGGAAAATGGTGAGTTACCGATACTAAAGTGCTCCAAAAAGATAACAAAGGGGCCGAACGTTTTTCTGATTTTACATATGTTTAGGTTAAGTTGCATACTTTTGAAAATACCGAAATAAAAAAAATGGGTCACCAGATTAGTTTTCCTGAAATCGTCGAAAAAGGACCTTTTTAGAGGGAAATTTCCGTCTTCACTAGAGTAATTGCGTCTCGCGTTATTTTTACGGTCTATGTAACGCAGCAAAACAAAAATGAGTGCGTGAAAGGTGAGACTGCGTAATACTCAGGCGCGTTCTTCGACTGTCCTAGCAAAATCAGAGTTCTTACGCGATTTGCAACTGCTTATCCAAATTCGCGTAATTGCAGAAGTGGAAAATCGCTCATTAATTTTTGCGACGCTAAAACCGCAAACGAATGCACGCTTGCTCAATGCTCATCTCCGAGTTTATTAAAGTCGGCTTTCGCGTACTCCTTAGAACCAAATCATAAGGGCCAACACCTTAACCAGCCAAATTGTATTATACCAGGTATTTGTTTCCTCCTCATGTAGGGCCTACTCGAAAGCCATCGCCAATACTTGCATGCATTTTCCTGAATAAATCCAGATACAGCGCCTTTTCAGATCTTCGTATTGAAATATTTCTCTAAAACATCGAAATTATTGTTAATGTAGGATTGAAAAAAATGTCACAAAAGAGATTTTTATTTTTTTTATCTAAGCTACCAGAACTTCTTTTGTGGACTCTTGTATAAACGCGAAACAATGAGAGTAGTCAGTCGACTAAGAGAAGTGAGAAACAAAACGACTAACCTTCAACTTAGAAGTATTTTATCGGTTGTATTTTTAAGCCGACCGACCTAGTCAGACCAGATGCGAAGCTTAACCTTTTATCTGTTGATCTGAATTAGATTCCTAGTTATTACTTAGGAATGTTGGTAACATACGAACGGATCTAGAGAACCAAACGATAGAGTAGTTGAAGTCTTAGTGCGATGTTCTGAGTGTGAAGTTCCAGACTACCAACCTCTAGATGACGATAAATTTCTTACAAAATCTAATGCATTCATTCTAACATTTCTAGCGAAGGTGGAGATGGGTTCGCCGTTATACTAAACATGGCGAAACCATTATACAGTAGGACCAATGATGTGTTGGGAAGGACTACTAGGTGGCATTCACCCTAGAGCGTACTTTTTTTTTTTTTAGAGTCACAACCGTGTCGATTAATATCACCTAGGTTTCATTGATACTGATTATCATGAATAGCCGTGTGTACCATGACCGTATGTTTTTTTGTATCCTACCTAATGAAATTACTTCAAAAGTACCATTCAATCAAAAAATTGATAAATACTACAATTTGCAAATGGAGATCGGGACACTGACTGACTACATTGTTATATAAAACAATGGAACACCTATAGCTGAAGATAATTGTGGTTTAGAGTCCAGGCTTTTCAAACTACGCCAAATGAGGACTGCGCAATTATTCAGTTATGTATCTTTTGAGGCCAACCCAGAGGGTGTTTGAATCAATCCCATGATGCATTGCATTGGTGTCTATACTTTTCTGTACTAACCACATGTCCGTAATAAAAAGTAATAAAAAGGGAAAAAAAGTGTTTCAGAAGTTTAAGAACCACAAGACCTTTCATATCAAGCAAAAAATTAGTAACGCTTTGTGGGCTAAAATGAGGCATTAAATGACGGGTTTTATGTGTTAAAAATAGGATTTTTTGTTGATCACATGACCTATTGAGGTGAAATTTCCCTAAACTGGTGCATTGTGGGATTGACTCAAACACCGTCTGAGGCCAACCCGAAGAGATCATTCGCTAATCGACTTCAACGACCTTGTAACATATGTCACAAAAGTCTGAATACAATGTCATATTATAAAATGCGATAATGAAGGGCCGAGTTATTGATTGTGAAGTGCAATTCAAGAACTCCTCGATTTAGTTGGTACCTTTAAAGAAGATGTATTGAAATTGACTTTGACGAGTTTCCGCCACAAGCGAGTACACCCCCAAAGACCATTGTTTTACAATTTAGAGTGCTTTACGGTGTCTGGAACAGAGGTGGACGGGAATCTAATCTAATCTTAATATATACCTCTAGCAAAACTTTCTTCCCAGCGTATGAGAAAACCTGATCTTTTTGGTACAATTGTTTAGAATGGTCCTCCCTGATTATTTGGATTGCCTTCCACAATCTCCCTTAAACGTCGTTTTTGGCGCTACGGATACTCTTGCATTGTGCTCTTTTTAGTAAATAAACCAGAATTTCGTGGTTCTCGGCTAACGCGCTCGCTCTATTCAGGGAATATACAGCGTGGGCCCCTTTGGTATTAGCCAATCAGAAAAATATTTAAATGAGGTTAGTAATTCAATCCGGTTGATGATAAACGAATGCTTATAAAAATTGTATCTACCTCTACCAACATACCAAGTTTCATGGGAATGGAGCATCGCCTTCTACTGAAGGTTTACATTTTTTATTAGCCAATCAAACATATATTCAAAAATGAGGTACTTTAATATGCCACTTCGGATGACAGATTATTTGTTGTCCACCTCTACCTACACACCAAGTTTCATGAAACATCGGTCATTACCCTCTGGTCAAAGACTTTTAACTTTTAGGTTACCGAGAAATGTAATACAGCCATACATCCGGACGGTGTGACAACGAAAATCTAGTGGTCCTTCCAGCTATAGTTTGGAAGGACATAATATCAACTGCTTTACACAAATGTTGTTCAAATCTTGAATAGTACATGACCTAATAGAGAGAAGGACAAACAACGCCGAAAACCACCATTTACGTAATTCGATTACCCATTCTCTCGACAAAGCTAGGCACTCTATTGTATTCAATGTGCATACACCGAGCCGGCTGTGATCTATATCTTTTGCCGTGGGTCGATGAAGTGACTACCGGCAAAAAGGCTGTCCACAAAACTTTGTATTTACGCGGATGTTGTGACCCTGACTGTAGGGGTTTTGGAAAGTGCATAGTACATTCAATTCCATCTTTTTTGGCAAGTTGTTCCAATAAGGAGAATTTTGTCCAGAAAATACCGAAAACCCCATCAAAATCCGTCATTGTCCTTGTGGGAGCGACGACTTTAAAAATAACTTGCAATTTTGGGTGATTTTGTGACCCGTAATTGTTAAAAATCTTGTGAACATAATATGAAATGTTCGCCACTTCCGACTCTGAGAAACGGTGTTATGAAAGTTTTAAATGTACCTTATATAATGTAAACTTCTGAACTGGGGCCCAGCGCGCCCCACTACTTGTATTGTACCTCAAAACCCACCAAAGTGTAATATTTTAACTCCGGTTATGTTGAATTTTTTACCGTTGTGGCTGTTTGATAGCCGACACCAGGTTGAACTGATTCCAATGTCAGTTTCATCTGGAATATGAGTGTGATAAGTCATACTTTATACCTAATTAAATATAAATTATACAATTAATTAACCTTCGTCTTCCAAAACGAAGGGGGGGGGAGGGTGTTGTCACCCTCTCTTCTATTCTTTTCGCCATAAAACCCCATTTTACCGGTTCCAAATGAGTTAATGTAATTGCCAATTGACATTTTTTATGCTCCGTTTTATCCCCCCCCATGGGGTATAGGACAGGTAAGATTTATCCTAAAGTGGATAAGGTGTGGCAATCACCATCCCCCACCCCCCCCCCCCCCCCCATTCGGGAGGGAATACCAACACGCCTAAGTACGCACGCCTATATTCATGGACATTTGTTTAATTGTTGCCATAGATAGCAGGTCCTCCTCTTTCCTTTGATACCAACATAAGTAACATCAACCTCTGTCATAATACGTCACATGATGGAACCTGTTTAAGTGTTCAATATTATTTTTGAGCCGTAAATTTGCAAAATATCATCAAATACACATTTGAGAAAATAGCTCAAAATCATTTGCGTTATTTTTTTTTGCAGGAAATATGGACACAGCAGTATTACGTGAATATTTGAGTCAGCATAGTCCATTGTAGCAGGTGTGGAAAGTCGAATGATTATTCTCAGGACTGAAAGCATGCACCAGGCTCTCTGACGGTGCCTACCTCTTGCTAGTATTATTGGCCTTAATTTTGCAATCTTTTCATAATACTAGCTTGTCATTTTTCAAATCTTAATATTTTATATAATTTTTATTTATAACATATGTTATATGGTTTAAACCTGTTCAAAGATGGAAAAGTGTTGTTTCGCATTGAGGTAGGGTCGTCTTTTTTCGAGTAAATTTTTTAGGTCTAAACATCGCAATCAATGTAGAAGAGCCTAGACAACAGTTGCATTTCATGATCTCCGCGCTGACCCTCGAGTATGCTATTCGTGCAAATTAAATTTTGAACCCAACAAATATTTTCTGTTAATACTTGAACTTGAAGTTGAACTCTCTCCAGTGCTTTAGGAATTACGCCATACGAAAAAGATTTCATGGAAACGAGCGAGCGGAGAATCTTCGCCTCCATTGTTTACCGCATTAATAAAGGTTCCGTTCGTACCTCGCTGCACCGTGCATTGCGTATATAACTATATATATATATATATATATAATTAATCTATCTATATAATATATATTATATATATATATATATATATATTATATATAGATACTTCTGCTATGCAACTCAGCGCAACTCGCTGCAAATCCTTTAAAATAAATTTCTCTTTATTGCGGTACCGCAAAGCAGTGTTTTGGGTACGCAGTTCGGTACGCAACTCACAGCAACGCAGTTGCAGTGAATATGAACGAACCACAAGCTTATTATTTCCTCTTACCTTATTTGTGGGTGCATTAATTGGTGTATCCGTGTATTTGTGTGGAATAATATTATACAATGTTCAATCCCTGGGTATTATCCAAATTGGAAGAAATTAAAACAGATACAACATACGCAGTCACGATCACACAATCTTCTGTTTAGTAAGTGACATCAGTTTTCAACATTTTTTACCAAGAGTATATTATGTGAATTCCTAAAAAATGGACTTGTTCAATTAACGAAAACTGTTTGGGCCATCGTCATCATTCGGCTGCAGAGCACAAGTTCCTTCACGGCGGTCAAAATCATTTGTAACAGTTTACTTCTACTTGCATGTTGTTCCCTGTCCACCATGAAGGGAGGGGGGGGGAGCACTGGAAGTATTTGAAGAGCAGTATTCGTTGCGTCCGGTGTCCGGGTTTTCTCCTGCCAGAGAGAATACTCTGTCTGCTGATCACCTTTTTGGAAAATGTCATTTGGGTATCTGATCCAAACATTATCATTCCAAAAGTTATCTTACTGAAAAAAGGTCTCGTGCTATATAGGGCAGCTTACAGGCCGGTGTTCCTCAAGAAACCAAGTTTTGGCGGAATGTTTCGGTTTTTATCCCCAATGTCATTTTTCAAATTGAAAAGTCAAAGTTTTCTTGAAACTGGTGATTCCAAGGGACCCAAAATGGGCCAAAATGTGGGCGTCTCAGGAAGACCACGATTACCGTTTATTACATCATTACACACTGCGTACCAGAAACTTCTGCCAGGAACTTGCAGGAAAGGTTTGTAGGATGTTGTTTGAGTGTCGTCTGATCAGATGATCAGACACATGTATGAAACCCATATTGGACTTGTAAACAAGTTCGGAAACCCAAAATGACAACTGTCATCTTCTACGACTCTTCATGTTCAGTGATTGAATCCCGCTTTTGTTTACGAAAGCTGGATGGAGAGTCAGGAATGGAGAAGACGTGGTAAACGCTTATGCAGATTGTTGGCATGATCAATACTACTTTATTGGGGGTGAGTATTATGGTGTGGGCCGGAATCCCTCCATCACGTAAAACTAAAAACCATGCTTGTCACATTAAAGGAAATCTTAATGCGCACTACGTTGATGGTATGCTGCAGCTAGTTACCATCCCTTGCTTCAATCTGGGTCCTAACGCCATCCCCAAAGGGCTAATACTTGCCCCTACATAACTGGTTAATGACTTTCGTTCGAAGATTGGCAATTACAGCTTATAGACGCGTAATCCCACTTGAGCACTTGTAGGATCAGCTCGGACGTGCTGTTCATACATACTGCGTGAAATCCCGACTGATGGGGGGAATTGGGATGCCGTCCCACAACAACGTGTAAACAGACTGGTGACAGCATTACACCCTATTATTGTAAAACTTAATAATGATTAAAATGAATCTTCTCTATTCCTGGATACTGATGCATTTGATCTGTAAACAGGGATGCCCAATGCCAAATTTGGCGCATTGTGTTTCAGACCCTCCTGTATTAACTGAAGAGGCATGAAGCAATTCGCAAGTAATTGCTACAAATGGGGCGTCATTGTTCTTCGTATCGTATTCAAACAGTATATGATCCTGCCAGAGGTGTGTACAATGTCTGCCTGCTTCACTGAATTCTGCAAGGTCCTTGTCTGTGCATTGTTGCTCCAGTATTGGGCAGACCAAGAGGATGTTCCATTGTCTGTGGTGCAGTTCCGCAATCACAGGGAGTGTCCTGATCTGCTTCCAGGTAGCCACACTTCTGCAAGGAAACCTTAAATCGACCGGTTCTAGTTCTCAATCTGTTGAGACATCGCCATTCAGCCCATGAGTCGTCAGCTCCAGGTGGAAGATGCTCACCAGGTTCAATACCAATAGATGTTACTTGGTTGATAGCAAGTCTTTCTCTCCACAAGGCAACTCCCTTAAACGCCTTAGAGACTGTTTCAAGGGGTTGGACTTTGCTTAAGAAACTCTCTCTGGATTTAAGGCGGTTAGCACTTGTGCTCTGTCCAGACTTTGGGTGCCTCACATTAGATACTTGACATCTACGCTCTTGCATGCTCGCTACACTACGACGGATGTCTGGTGGAGCAATTCCTGCTACTAGGATGTTGTCTGTTGGTGTTGGGTGAAGACATCTTGTGATAAGCCGGCAGGAGGCATTTAATGCTGGATCAAGCTTCTTGGCATGGGTTGACCTTTCCCATACAGGGCAAGCATACTCTGCACATGAGTAGCACAGGGCACGTGCCGTCGCTCTTAGGGTATGTGGGCGAGCACCTCGTCTTGTGCTAGTGAATTTGTTCAAGATGTTATTGCATGAACATACTTTACTCTTCGCCTTCTTGTCTTATAAGAGAGAGTGCGGTCCAAGGTAACTCCTAGGTAGACAGGATTATCACAGTGATCCAGGGGTGTTCCAGACCAGGTGTCATTGTAAGGAGGAGGAAATTAGTTTTTAAATAATATACAGCACTATCCAAACTTTTGTGGAGGAGTTTAGTTTAAAATTAGCAAATTGCCAAACCGCATATAATTGAAAAAAAAAATATGGTGTATTGTGCAAATCAACAGCACGGTGCATAAATTCTACACGCACGAGTCACAGAAACCAAATATTGAAAAAAAATCAAACACTGAAATTAATGTGCGGTTGTTCGTAGTGATCACAGCTTATCGCATTCAGACTATAGTTCTTTTCGTCTTGAGGTAGTAACGTTAATACGTATTTCAGTTTACGCGAACTCTGATAAGCGCGCACTTAGGATTCATAACATTATACGCACGCGAGTAATTGTAACACAATTAACTAACGAGAGAAAAAAAAGCGTCGGATGTCGCACTTCGACTGTCGGTTTAGAGGAGTGGTATGTGTACATTACAACGGTGGTACACATTGCAATTGATCAATTTCGATGAGTAAATCACTCTCTCTCAGTTTTTAATATTAGATCAATCCTAAAGGTATAACCTATATCCTTGCCAAATTTCACCTCAGGATCTCTTTTTGGTGGTTATCTACAGTAGTTTGAAAACTTCAAATGTCCGTATCTCAAAATACTTATCTCAAAATGGACTTTCGCACTTCTTGGGCACACATCTTCAATTCTGCATATTCATTTGCTACCCACTGACTGTTCCCGGTGGCTCAAACAAAATACTCAAAGTCAGTAAAGGAAGCTGTATTGAGACCGATCAAGTGCAACGATCGACGAGGTTTTTCTCTTGTATTTACGTGTGCTACAATTACCATGATTACTCGCGTGCGTATAATGTTATAAATCCCAAGACAAATGAAAAAAAAGTCGTTTTTAGCTATTCTTAACTTGAAACGAAACCAAATATAACACATTTGATACAGCTGTAGCTCAAATAGCATCTAAAATCCGCTTACACATTTTGATGTCCCTCACACATTTTGAATGTTTGTTCTCAGAACAACATGCGTTTTACGTAGATGAAAGTCTTAGTTTCATGGTAAGTTATACGAGTACGTTAACTATTTTCTTACTTTTCTATCAAATAAATGAATGAAACAAATCAGTTTGTTATACACGTTGTGGAGTTAATAGGAAAGTAATATAGCATAAATATGTACTTGTTTAGCATATCGCAAGTTCCTGTACTTGTTCATTCCATGAAAGTTCTATGTATTCCAATGGTGTGCAGCAATGATGATACATTACATTGGGAAATTAAATATCCCTGTTAGAGTATAGATATATTAATGATATAAGTGCACATTTAGTTATTTCACGAATGTCATATCAATTTCACTTTTATTTCCAAAGATAGTCACCTGTAAGTCATACTGTTTACTGTGATGTTATATTACACTCGTACTCCCACTAGTGCGGCACTCTTGACTATTTGAGAAGTACAGACCAATGCTGGAAATTCCTTAGTCGTGACACCATAGCATGTATATACATACATGTCTTTTGGTTAAGACACGATCATGAGACATCATCTGTCTGAAGATCGGATTCCCAGTGGTCGTGAGGGTTTGCCGTGAAACTCAAGAGTAAAGGTTGCGTATCCATATGTCTGTCTATACTTCGAATATATACTTTCCTGTGAATGGGACTCGAACCCACAACCTCTCTGTTATTACTAGAGCGCGCTAACCAATTGCGCCATTACAACTTGAGGGGTTTCATTCAAGTTTCAACATCACTAGTGTTCCACCGCCTCACGACGTCACGTAGTTGCCGCCCTCACTCAGACGATCTCCATTCTTTTTCTCGAATGTGATACGGACAACTTAAATTAATTATATATACGTAAGAAATGATAAGTTGACACGAATCTGATGTGATTTTTGTTATAGAAGTAATGTATAGGCGAAATTGATAACAAAGCGGGCGTAGCATACTATCGTAAAAGGACATTTGCTGTGAATGGGACTCGAACCCACAACCTCTCTGTTAGTACAAGAGCACGCTAACCAGTTGCGCCATCACAACTTGATGGGTTTCATTCGAGTTTCTACATCACTAGTGTTCCACCGCCTTACGACGTCACGTAGTTGCCGCCCTCGTAGTTGTGATGGCGTAATTGGTAATTGACTCCAATCATGCCTTATTGAACACCGTTGTTTTCACTTTGAAATAGGATAGAAATAGAATATGGAAACCTCACTTGTGACAGATAATGTTAAAATTTTGAAAATGAGCATGATGAACAAGATTATTATTTGATGTTTTTATTAGTACTTACCTGAATTATGTACCAACATGTCTTTCCTCTCTTTCGATACAAAGTCTGTAACGACGTCGCATGTCAGCCACAGTCTGCCTCACCATTGCAGGATCATCACGTAGATTTCCACCTCATGCTGAATGCGGGCTCGTGTAGTTCATGTAAGCGATTTCTGACACCAGTAAGTCTGTGGGCAGGTGCACCATCCTTTGCCCACCACAAATGTCGGAAGACACTATTTTGTTGTCGTAGGAGATGAAGTTCAAGTTCACAAGCATTATCGTGGTTAATCATCTACAGGATATAAGCTTGCCCTTTGAGATTTCGTTCGAAAAAGTAAGGCATAATATAGGCACTCCATTTTTGCCACACAGAAGTATCCAGACTGTAAGTTTCTCTGTACTCATACAAGTTGAAACTTGACGTTGAGGTTGTTAATTTCGGCTTAATAAAAACCTGCTTCATCTCCATTTGTAACGGCAAGCGTTTGCCTTCTGAAAAAGTCATCGCGCTGAAGTTGATTGCGAATGCGCTTTCTGTATAGATTGAAGTTAAAGATTGAAGTGACACAAATGTTTCCAACCTATTCTACATCTATTCAACTATGTAGGATAGCTAGGTTGGAAACCTTTGTGTCACAGAACGATTTACAAATGAACAATTAAACAGTTGTAACCTCCTTACCTTTCCCACATTATAGCGGCCGCAATAATAAATTGCCACTAAGACTCGTAAATTGACTCGCAGTCGAAGACTTCACAGACTACCAAAGGCGTTTATTGTTCTTACAGAAGCTTATTTTCGGTTAAACGACCGCCGCGTAAAGAGGTAAAACTGAAAACAAAAATCATACAAAAAATACAGTTTTAATGTCATGAAACTACTTTGCTAAACTACAAAGATCCATGTTAAATCAGATCAATAGGGCCTAATCAATCAATCATTTATTTATTTCCATATGCATTACAAATAACATTTAAACAAGTTATATACAAAACCAAGAAAGCAATATGGAGGAAAAGACCAAAAGGCCAATGAGGCCCGAAAATACAAATACATGTTCCAATGGGCGCCCCCGCAACCCCACCAAGTCCCTCCGACCAGGCTCACCCGACCGGAACAACCCCTGAACTCGGCAGCCCTCACAGAGCAACCTACAAAGGCTGTCGAACTCAACAGTCACAAAAACGGTCAGAAAGAGAGAGAAAACGGCCAGGCTACGGAAACGCCATGTTTCAAAATAGATTATAAAACAAAGACCAAAAAACTAGATGACATACACGCCTAACAGACAAGACAATGGACAGTGCTCGAAATGTAAGCTACATGTAATTTAAGATTAGGGTTTGTTTCAGCTGATTGCGGAAATGTTTTACGGACTTGGAGATCTTTACTGTTTCATCTAATGAATTCCAAAAAATGGGGCCACCGCCTCACGACGTCACGTAGTGCGCCCTACCAGACTATCTCCATCTTTTCTCGAATGGGATACGACAACTTAAATGAATTATATATCTTAAGACATGATAAGTTGACACGAATCGATGTGATTTTTTGTTATAGAAGTAATTTATGGGCGAAATTGATAACAAAGCGGCGTACGCAATACTATCGTAACAGGACATTTGGCTGTGAATGTACTCTGAACCCACAACCTCGCGTTAGTACAGAGCACGCTAACCATTTTTGCTCCACACACCTGATGGTTTCTTCGAGTTTCTACATCACGATTGTCCACCGCCTGACGCGACGTCACGTAGTTGCCGCCCTCGTAGTTGTGATGGCGTAATTGGTAATTGACTTCCAATCATGCCGTTATGAACAATTTGTTTTCACTTTGAAATAGGATCGAACAGAATATGGAAACCTCACTTGTGACAATATGTTAAAATTTTGGAAAGAGCCATGATGAACAAGATTTTCTTGATGTTTTTTATTTACGTACCTGAATTATGTACCAACATGTCTTTCCTCTCTTTGATACAAAGTTCTGTAACGACGTCGCATTCAGCCACATCTGCCTCACCACGTGCAGGATCATCACGTAGATTTCCATCTTCCCCCTGCATGCTGAATGCGGGGCTCGTGGAGTTCATGTAAGCGATTTCTGACACCAGTAAGTCTGTGGGCAGGTGCACAATCATCCTTGCCACCACAATGTCCGGGAAGACACTATTTTGTTGTCGTAGGAGATGAAGTTCAAGTTCACAACATTATCGCGTGTTAATCATCTACAGGATATAATCTTGCCCTTGGCGATTTCGTTCGAAAAGTGGCATATATGGCACTCCAGTTTTTGCCACACAGATGTATCCAGACTGTAAGTTTCTCTGTACTCATACAAGTTTTAACTTCCACGTTGAGTTTGTTAACTCTGGCTTATAAAACCTGCTTCACATCGCCATTTGTAACGGCCACCGTTTGCCTGAAAAAGTCATCGCGCTGACGTTGATGGCGAATGCGCATAATTTTCTGTATGGACAGTTCAGATTGAAGTGCACCCAAGTTTCCCAACCTATTCACATCTATTCAACTATGTAGGATAGCTAGGTTGGAAACCTTTGTGTCACAGAAACATTTACAAATGAACAATTAACAGGTTGTAACCGCCTTACTTTCCCACATTATAAGCGGCCGCAATAATAAATTGCCACTAAGACTCGTAATTGACTCGCAGTCGAAGACTTCACAGACTACCAAAGGCGTTTATTGTTCTTACAGAAGCTTATTTTCGTAAACGACCGCCGCGTAAAGAGGTAAAACTGAAAACAAAATCATACAAACACTACCAGTTTAATGTCATGACACTACGTTGCTAAACTACAAAGATCCATGTTAAATCAGATCAATAGGGCCTAATCAATCAATCATTTATTCATTTCCATAATTCATTACAATAACCTTTAAACAAGTTATATACAAACCAAGAAAGCATATGGAGGAAAGACCAAAGGCCATGAGGCCCTAAAATAGTCTTTCCCGAAAACAAATAATGTTTCATGGCGCCCCCGCAACCCGACCAGTCCACTCCGACAGGCTCACCGACCGGAACAACCCCTGAAATCGGCAGCCTCACACAAGCAACCTACAAGGCTGCCGAACTCAACAGTCACAAAACGGTCATAAAGAGAGGAAGATAGAAAGAGAGAGAGAAAACGGCCAGGCCTACGACGCCATTTTTCAAAATAGATTATAAACAAAGACCAAAAAACTAGATACTACAACGCCTAACCGACAATCAATCAATCAATCAATCCTTAAAATTTATAGCGCCATTCAAACAGTTTTGGCTCTTAGGCGCTGCAAGACAGTAAAACATAAAAAATCAATGAGAATACGATCCGCTTCTCAGAAACAGAGATTTAAGCAGTTTCTTGAAAGTGTCAAGACAATGGACAGTGCTCTAAATGTAGCTACATGTAATTACGATTAGGTTTGTTTCAGCTCATTACGGAAAATGTTTTTATCTGACTTGGGAATCTTTACTGTTTCCATCTACTGAAATTCCAAAAAATGGTGTGGCCAATCGATCGTATAGCATGGTCAGAGAAGGTCTTTTTATTGTTTGTTAAATTGAGATCACTTACATATCTTGTCGATATCGTGGATGCTTAACGTTTTTTATAAATAGTTGTTTGAAAGCATTAGGTAAATCATTCACTGAATACTTGTAACATAAAACACCGAGTTTCAACGCGAGTATATGTCTTCAAACCGTTTAACAATTAATATTTGTTTTCAAATAAGAGGTCGGTATGACTTCTGTAATGGCTATTAGCTATTATTCTTGTTGGCCCATTTTTTTGCAGCTTGATAAGTTTATCTAAATAATCTTTACACGTATTCCCTCAAACAAGATTCCATAATTAAGATAATGTAAGATAAATGTACAATATAGGGTATACAATATCGCGCTTTCGGAACAATATAATTTTCGTTCATTATACCAATATTTTTGACAATGTTTTTTTGAAACGCAGTCGATGTGGTGCTTTCATAATGAGATTTTCCATCATTAATACGCCCAAAATTGGGTAATTTTACTCTTTCAATAATGTATTGTCTAAATTGACATTAAGTTCGGGTGTCATTTTCACAGATGTTCCATATGAGACGGCCAATATCATAATTTTGGTTTTGCTAGCGTTTTGTTGATCGATAACTTTCGCTTTGACCAATTGTCCTACTCTACTTCACGAGTCTAACAAACAATTGGGATGGAATTTATTATTCTGCCGGCACATCCTTCAACATACCGTTTATTAAGTGACAGAGAGATTTTTTTTAGGATACCGAATTTCTCTCAAATTGCACAGGATCGCTGTCACCACCTACCCAATAACTTTTTCCCGAAGGTTTTATTGGACAATACAATGCAAGAAAACAACAACCTTGTTTTGAAACTTGCCTGACTATCGTTCGTAATTGTCCCCATAGCATAGAACACCGTGCTTTTGCTTTCTGTCGTGCACACAGAAGTACCAAATCATCATATTAATTACATAAAACGGCGTTCTTGGCTTATCACTCTGTTGATAGATACATTGGAAAGCATTCCAAATATGCAAAAACTCCGGGTTCGAAAAAAATTGGGGCGCTCTTTCTGAAATCTCTCATTTTCTCTTTACGTTGGAGGCTGTCAATTCATAGGGTTTGTGACCAATACATACTTCTTTGTCCCAACAATTTTGCCAAAGGCCTATTGCGGCTAATCAAGATTTGGGTTACCATGGTTACAAAGTGGAATTAACATCCAAGGAAATTTACTGCAAACTGGGTACACGAACCCTGTTTTTTAATATACGATCATAAAAAATAAAATGTTAAAGCAAAAATACCGCCAAAATTAGCCGGCGCATCGAACTTTTAACTTCAAATGAAACATTTACGTGTTGTTCACTCATGTTACAATGCAAGGTTGTACAATTCCTTCTTTATAAGCTTTATAGCGATAATAGTCTTACCTTCTAAACGAAGTATATCTCATTATTTAATTGAATTACCAAAGATACCTACTCACTGGGTCCTGGGTCTTCCAAGTCCCATTTACTAAAACAAAAACACCTGTCGAAACGCAAACTTGTTCGCAGTGCGCTGGCATAAAATCGTTTTTAATCGCTGCGAATTTCCTTTTTTCCCTGAGCACCACTTGGTGGCGGTAACACACATTTTTCTTTTACTTAATGGATAAATAAACTTTAGACACGGTAAAAAATGAAGGTTACCTTTCCTTAACCCAAAAACTGATTTCAAAAGTCAGTATCGTGGTGCTTTTGAAGTTAATTCAAAATTGGTTTTATTTTAAATTGTTAATATGATATTCCGACCAATATACAATGGATTCTAATTTTCTCTGTTGAGAGTTAATTTATTACCTTGAAAGCCACTTGTTAATCGTAACTACATCTTTATTTAAAACAGTTTGTAATTTCATCAACTGAATTTAGACGCACAATAATAACATGCAGTCCGCATACATACTAACTCTAAGTGTATGACACCTTTGAGAAAAGAGAGTAGACCGTCAAAGCTTCCTTGCGGCACACCACAAACAATCTCACGCTCATCAGAATAGACTCGTAATAGAAGAAGTTGAGATCAATTTTAAGATACTATTAAATCATAAAAATACATAGGGGAGTTCCAGGAACCAGGAGATTTGAGCTTTTTTACATTTTGTTGTACCATCTGCAGCGATGAAAGTAGATCCCCAAACTATTTGTTGTAAGTAAACTTGTGGCGGGTTACTTCTTTTTAATAATGTGACAATTGGTATCCAACAGGAAAGGGTATTAGAAAAAAACCGTAAAGTGGCACAGCAAAAAAAGTTTTTTTTCTTTTCATTCTTTCGGTTTTTTTGTCTCGGAAAATTCATCGAAAATCGGAGTAATTTCCATTTAAGTTCGCAAATTTGTTCCTTATGCAGTCTGGGATGCAGTATGGGCACGACTCTTCACATCTGGGTATTTTATTTTATTAATTTAGCCAGCGTCCGAAATAAGAACACTATTTGCGTATCCTTAAAATTTATATAGATTCCCGATTAGTACTCTACATCCGGGTTACCTACACCATGTGTCATGGCGACGTCTATGAAAAATCGTCTTCAAAAGGGACCAGATGTCCGTCTAAATTGACGAGATTAATCACATTCCGAGATAATTCCTGCAGATTCAAGCAAATTATAATTTTTCCTCATCCACGTGAAGAAGTCGCGGTAGTTAGTGCACCTTCGCGGAATACGGACCGTTATTAGACGGCCATCACTTGCCATTGAAAGTTTCAAAATTCGGAAGGTTGTACCTTTTCGTGACTGTCGCAAAACAGCTGAAAGTGAGCTCATCGGAAGACGCAGAGTTAGTAGCAAAAGGGTAGTAATGCCAAAAGTCAGAGCAGTACAGGTAGCAAAATGACTATACTACGGAAACAAGTAGCACTGATCCTGCTAGTTCTCTCAGTTGGAGACTTTGTAGTATTTTCAATTTGGAGGAACCGGAGGCTAATGTAATGACAATGCAAGACTCCCTATGGGGGGGGGGGGGGCACTCACATGGATATGGGTGTAAAGGCTGGCGCTTTCTTAAAAATAGAGGTAGGTCTTTGGGGGAAAATTAAAAGGTCCCCCAAAATAGGGGTCTTTGGGGACAGTTGTAAAATTTTCAAAAATATAGGGTCTTGGATGAATTTAAAAAAATAAGGGTCTTTGGGTGACAACGATACTGAAAATGCATTTTGCGTCAAAAATGGGAGCCCCCAGGTCCCCTATCAGAAAGAGATAAGAGCAATACTAGTCAGGGAACTATCTTGGGATTGTGATTTCATAAGTTTGAGAGAAGAAAGTCCAAGATATTTTTTCGAACATGTTCTCACAATTCCAGTCAGAAATTGGTGGTTTGAAGAATTAATACACTCACTACAAATACTTTACTACTTTATTATGATAATATCAACATATACATTGATTGCATGACACTTCGAGACACATAGTATGACATTTGAAAATAGTGTTTTTAAGAGCATATGCCTGCATATTCATTTGGCATAGACTCGAAATCTTGGAAATGGTTAAAAATATTCATATTTTAATGGGACCCTTGGAAATTAGTGAGGACCCCTGAAGTCAGAGTTAAGGGTCCCAGGGACCCTTTGGATTTTATTTCTTATTTCGAGGCCTGAATTTAGCAGTCTATTTATGCGTACGTCAGCAGGTAGTCTATGACGCCTGTGATAAAAGTCTATGAATATTGAAATCTCCCTTGTGGAACGTACTCTCTTTTACAGTCGATATTTTATTTTATTAATTTAGCCCCCGGTATCGCCACTAAAACGTTGCATCAAAATAAAAATAACGACGGGAATAACGACTATCATATTTACTTCCTGGTTTCTGAGAATGTTTAGAGCCGCCATTTTTAAATAGAGCTGTCTTTCAGAAACGGGAAATACCCACGGAAATCGCCTTCAATCACTGTCATCTGCGTGAAATAGGCCATTATCTTCTTCCGATCTAGACCAAAATTCATCGTTTGTGAGCTAAAACAACAGAATGTGTGTATATTTTCGCAAGTAACACGGTACTAAAAATGACCATCCGCCATCTTGGATCGGCAATTAAAAAAAAAAAAAAAAAACTGCCCTCCTCCTCCTTTTTTCAAAAAGTTAGGACGAGAAACAAGTTTTTTTTTTTTTACTTGGCCTTATGTGTAGGAGAGTTGAGCCATTGGTGTAGGAGAGTTGTGCCAGTATAGAAATACACAAGTAGTCCAAAAATTTGTGCATTTTAAAGTTTCTGTTTTTGGTATTTTTTATTTCAAAAATGTGGTAAACATAATTAGTCTCGTACTGTGGTTACTTCTAAGTACTTTCCGATATAATTTACTTGAAATAACATTTTCGCCAAATTACCATGAAAATTTCCCATGCTCAAGTTCCTCCTTTAGCCTATTTGCAACAACCTCCTCAAATGCACCAAACCACAAATTATACCACCGACTTGTTAAAATCAACGCAAATAATTTTCTTTGCACTAGTATTTACTCATTATTAAGCTTTTCACTGAATAGAAACTTAAACTACTTGACTTTTTGCATCATGTTTGCAAAATCATGAAAATGAGAATTTGTACAAATTTGTTAAAAAAAAAAGCCTTGAAAATCACTTTTTAAGGTGGTAGCATACAAATGTAGCGGGCGCCCCTTTTATATTTGAATATGTTTGTGGCCGCCCCTCCTTATATGGATCTCAATTATAACATGGGTAAGTTGCGGAGGCCAGAACTCCGCGTTCTCCACTTTTAAGGAAGCACTGTATGACAACTTTTACACTTCAGGCTATACTTTATCAACATCTACAAC